>JASGLE010000914.1:0-20976 GCA_030179965.1 Cyperus esculentus
CAGAGATAGTTTTTCCGATTACCATGCTAAAACTATTACTCTGAGCACATGCCAGTAAATGATAAGAATAGACCAGAACAGCACCACATTTTTGGAACACTGTTATTCTGGTAAGTGGTAACTGAAAACCATTTCTTTCTAGTCTTAATAATTGAGCACCCATAAAAGCTGAAAACATTTGAAAACCGAAAAAATGAAGAGGAATGAGATCAGACACAATTTTAACTTGCTAGTGTATGTAAATAATGTCACAATGATAAGATGTTGCTTTGTTCATACCTCCTGGCATGACGCCGGTGCCTCCTACAAGACCAGCAGCAGTATTCGCCACTAGGTTTCCATAAAGATTCGGTGTTACCTGCCAAATGAGAAGCAACAATTTCATATCCTGGACTAATCAAAGTCACAAATTAGTGTTGAACTGTTAAGAATTTAAGATAGATCTGAATTTAGAACATTCGTACCATGACATCGAATTGCTCGGGCTTTGAAACAAGTTGCATACAACAGTTATCTACGATGATTTCATTATATTCAATGCTTGGATACAACGTTGCAACTTCACGGCACGATTCCAAGAAAAGACCATCAGCAAGCTTCATGATATTAGCTTTATGCACAGCCGTGACTTTGCGTCTGTTATTGAGGTAAGCATACTCGAACGCATACTTAGCTATCCGGTCAGAGCAGAATTTTGTGATCACCTACAAATTGTGATTCAATTCAATTATGGTAATAAGATTCCAACCTAAGAAATTATCTCAGGAATTTCTGCCAATGTAATCAAAAGTACTGAAATACTTACCTTTAGGCTCTCGACAACCCCCGGTGAAACCTCATGCTCCAATCCAGCATATTCTCCTTCAGTATTTTCCCTGATCACGACAATGTCCACATTGTCATGTCGGGTCGGTAGTCCAGGCAAATTCAAACAATGGACAAGCGAAGCATAGAGATCAAGTTCCTTCCTGAGCTGCACATTGAGCGAGCTTACACCTCCGCCAACCGGTGTGACAAGACCGCCTTTCAAACAGACTTTGTTCTGCTGGATCGACTTTATGACTTCTCTTGGTACAGAATCCATGCTGCCGTGCATCTGGTACGTCTCAAACGTGACCGGCGCATGCATCGCCTCCATGACCTGGCAAACTGCATCCGTGACAATTGGCCCGATGCCGTCGCCTGGGATCAGAGTTACAGCACGTGGTGCGTCATCACCGGGACGCGGCATGTAAGTCACAGATCGGTGGAAAGGGAGCGGAGGAGTCGTGGAAGGGATGAGCTGGTGGAGATGGCGGAGCGATTGCCGAAACATTGTTGAGTTGTTGTAAGATTAGGAGCCTTGCAAGCAAAACAATTAACAGAAAAAGAGACAAAAAGAAATGCAGAGAGAATAGCTACAAATTTAATGGTCCATGTTGAAACCATTGAGGCAAATGATAATAATAGCTTTTTGTAATTATTTATGCCTCTAATTATAGTGTTTTTTCATGCTCTCTTTTCTTTCCATTGGATTGTTGCATTCAGGCAACCTTGAAAGCAAATCATCTATTATTAGCAGAAGCCAATTTGATGGAAGTCAATTTAAGCTTTAGAGGTTAAGGTATGGATTCTCATGTTTTCAGCATATGCATCCATTTTTAATTATCCCTTAAAATATTATACAAGCAATCACCTGGTTATTCAGGGAACAAAAAAAAAAACTCAACACTCAACACTGTATACAAGCAAAACAATTATCAATGATTTGTTTGCTAAACCGGTCCGATTTTTATACGTTCCTCGATCGCTTTCGATTAACCAAAAGATGATATATCAGAAACTTGCAGTAAATAAATATCAGAATTGAAAATTGTTAATAGTTAGACCCAATGTCAATACATAACAGGAACATAATCAGAACAGCCCCTCATTTATTATAACAAAAAATGCCGCTCAAATGGCAGCCATGTAACAACAAAATATATGTACCTATAGATCAAAATATTCAGCCGACTTCTTCGGCCTAAGAAATCTTTTCGCTCTCAAAAAATGAATACGAAAACTTAACATCAGTCAAGGTTAGCAATTACAGCATCTACAACCTCCTGAGTGGTGCTGCTCCCACCCAAATCCTTGGTTCTGTACTTGCCTTCAGCAATGACGCGCTTGACAGATGTCTCTAGTCTGTCAGCGAAAGAGGGAAATTGCAAGTGCCTCAGCATCATTGCTGATGATAAGAGGAGTGCCACTGGGTTGGCCTTCTGCTGCTCCAGCAATTTCTCAGTCCCGGTATTTCCTGCAGATGCACCTTGCTCAAAGACAGCATGGTCTTGACCGACATTACCTGGAAATAGACCATATAATTTAGGAATAAAAATTTTCTAATTGTAGAAATACAAGAAAAATTTTCCTGAAATGTAATAGTAGTACCTCCAGGCATCACTCCAGTGCCCCCAGCAATACCAGCAGCTGTGTTAGCCACCAGATTACCATAAAGGTTTGGTGTTACCTGTCAACGGATCAACACAAGTTTAAAGCCAAATTAAGAAGATAGCATGGAGGACACAAGTGAAGTGATAAATCAAGACACCAGGATACCAGTCATGACCCTTTTAGTCTATAGCTAGACTAAAAAATGATATGGTACTGTCAGAGACTGCAGGATACCAGTCATGAGCTTTCTAATTTTGCAATTCGTTACCGGAGTCTTCAATTAAATGGTTCATAACCCTTTGCGCTATTTCATTTTCTATTTACAGGCCTGATTTCACAATTAACGGGACTTTATTTATACAAAAGTAATGAACCATGAGACAATTTTCTAAGACAAAAGAGGGTAAAAGAAAATGACAGAAAAACTAACCATGACATCAAACTGCTCCGGCTTAGAAACAAGTTGCATGCAACAATTGTCAACAATTATCTCATTATATTTTATGCCCGGATACTTGGTTGCCACCTCACGGCATGATTCCAAGAATAAACCATCCGCAAGTTTCATTATATTGGCCTTGTGAACAGCAGTGACCTTCTTTCTATTGTTGAGGTAAGCATACTCAAAAGCATATTTAGCTATCCGCTCAGAGCAGAACTTTGTGATCACCTACAAAAGATAATAAAGATGTTGCAAGTTGTTAAGTATGTTAGGAAAACAACTCGTATAAGTATGTGATAATGTGAAGTAGCTATTTATAAATGTCTGCACCCATAAGCCAAAGGCCGTTTTACACAAAATCTACTTTCTTGTAATTTCGAGGTGCAAGAGGAGGCAGGACTGGTCTAAAATATTTAGAAATTTATTCCTTAATCTTTTCTTTTCTAAGTATCTTTCTAATTTGACCTTTGACCTTACGTACTTGTGAAAGTTACAGCTGCTATTCATTTATCTTCCACAACAAAATCAATTACTTTAAAACAAGAATACATAGACAAAACATTTTGCTTTATTATCCTTAAATGTCAACAGAAATTCTAATAATTGCTCCATAACAGAGACTAGCCAGACCATTAAACACAAACAGGATCTCAAATTCACAATATCACACGTGCTGTCTTAATTCTTATACATGCACAAAGTATGAACAAAATGCAACAAATATTTCTCCCTACGTTAAACCATCTTAATGACAATTCTACAAACAAATCATATTCATAGCGGCAAGTTTCTAAACTATGTTTTTGCAAATGGCAGATTTCTAAGTTGCCAACTATTTTAGAGTGGCAATTCTACAATTCATTAATTCTCCCTCCAGAAAAAAAGGCTAATTCTGCTATGAATTAGATGAAATACGGTCCGTTCATTTTTCATAATCTAATGGTCACGATATGTCTTTTAGATATAATTAAAGGGAGATGTCTGATAAGAACCCCTCGATTTGATTCAAAATGAAACGTTGCTTAACCAAACAACTCAAAAATAAATAAATAAATGAACAAAGCGTAAACCTTTAAGCTTTCTACAACACCGGGCACCACCTCATGCTCCAACCCCGAATACTCGCCCTCAGTATTCTCCCTGATCACCACAATATCCACATTGTCGTGCCGGGTCAGCAACCCCGGCAGATTGAAGCAGTTCACGAGGGACGCGAACAGATCGAGCTCCTTCCTCAGCTGCATGTTCAGCGAGTGCACCCCGCCGCCGACCGGCGTCGCGAGGCCTCCCTTCAGACACACCTTGTTCCGCTTGATCGACTCGATCACCTCCGCCGGGACCGTCTCCATGTCCCCGTGCACCTCGTACGTCTCGAAGTACACCGGCGCGTGCATCGCCTCCATCACCTGCCGCACCGCCCCCGTCACCAGCGGCCCGATCCCGTCCCCGGGTATCAGGGTCACGGCGCGCGGGGAACCGTCGCCCGGCCGCGGCATGTAGGTCACGGAACGGCGCCCGGTGGGGAATGGAGAGGCGGTGGTGGTGGTGGTAGTTGAACGGAGTAAATGGCGGAGATGGAGGAGAGATCGGCGCGACATGGTTGATCGCGGTGGGTTGGGGTTTCAGTTGGAAAAGAGAGATCGGAGAGGAAGAAGAAGAAATTGACGGAAAAGGAAAAAGGAAAAGATTCTTGAAGAGGAAATTGGGTGTGAAATGACTTTATTGCCCTTGGAGCTTATGTCGTGGGACGGTGTGAGGGCTTTGGTTGGGGGTATAAATGGAAATGGAAGGTGCGCTGCGTGGTTGCGTAAAGATTGGAGGGAATTTTGTTTTCTGCAGGTGGAAAACTGGAAATGATTTGTGGATTGACTTTATTGCCCTTAGAAATATATGTCTTATGGAGTCTTATAGAGCACTTAACAAGTTTTTGATCTATACTATACTAAAAAAGATGATGTTCATCAAGTCGGTAATTTGGAAAAAAGATATTATGCTTTCAGATTTGTCTCTTGTATTGGAGATAGAATCAATTAGATTGTTAAAATAGGTTGGTTTTGTGATAGATTCATTTGCTATTGTGTTATTGGTTTTGGATTAGAAAATTTTCTGTTATTTCTATGGATGTAATTGATCTCTTTTGTATGAAATTTGTTGCCTAAGGGCCTTTAATGTTCAAAAAAAAAAAATAGGTTTCTGACTTTTTGGGGGTATAAGGGTAAATGAAAGGTGCGCTGGTGCGTAAAGATTGGAGGGAATTTTGTTTTCTGGAGGTGGAAATTGGAAACTGCAATGGCGTTTAATTCCACATGCGAAAAAGAAAGCAATAATGTGAATTGTGAAATGTTACTAGAATTACTAGAGTAAAAGGAGGAAAAATGAAATAACGGAAATAAATATAAGGAATGACACTGAATCACTAGAATAATTTTTTCTTAGTATTCTTTCACCTCATTTTCTTTTGAGGGATGCTAACTGTCTCCCACAAAAAATCTCCCTTAAATGTCCCCCGCGCGCATACTCTCGTCCACGTCAACTATAAACACCGAAGACCATTGGATATGAACACCCGCCAATAAGCAGTATGAACATGCGAGTGCGCTCCAATTTTCATCACGTGCTGAAATTGAATTAAGCACGTGCTTAATTTATTTTTGCACATGGAAAATATGCCAACTCCCGTCCACGTCAACTATGAACACCAAAGACCATTTGATATGTACACCCGCGAATAAGCAGTATGAACACCCGCGCGAGCTCCGATTTTCATTAAGTGCTTAATTTATTTTTGCACATGGAAAATATGCCAAAAAAAATTTTCTCCCAATTTGCATTGTTCATAGAGCTTTCAGAGGGTGTTCACACTAAATGTATCGTGGTGTTCATACTACTTGCCAACTGGTATTCATACCGGTTCCAGCAGAAACGGATGGGGGACGTTTAAGGGGGACAAATGATGGGGGACAAAGAGATTATCTCTTTTTTTTTTGAGTTGGTTGGCAAATTACCGACCAATAATTTCATTAAAAGAACAGAAAAATTTATGTACAAGGATTCTTTCACCTCATCTTCCGTCATGCTTTTTTTTATTATATTTTCAATTAATTTTTTTTTTATAAAGGTTAGAGAATTACACATATTTTGGATGGAAAAAATATGGCTCCCAACTATAGGATTCTATATTCAAAAATAATATTTTTTGTAGCATGTCTCAAAATAAAAATATGTAAGGTCAAAGCAAGAACGGATTCAATGATTGATGTGTAGAAAATACAAATACAACACGCTACTTGAATATTAATTAACACACGACAGGCTTCCATTATTTTGTTATCAAGTATAACTTTGTAATGTTCCTTTTAAGTCTGTCATTTTCTTTCGTACCACAAGTGCTGCCTGCAAAATTTTAAATTGGTGGAAACCAAGGTTGCCACCAACCTATCGACAGTTCAAGAGTGATTTTGCATGAAACCTTCTAATATTAATTCGTCCAAATTGAAGAATTTGCAAATGAATATATCTGTCTATTGAATTATATCAGAATTTAACGACAAATAAGATACATTTAACGTCCCTTGGGCTTGATTTAGATTATTTTTTTGGCAACAACTAGAAATTGATAAAATGCCATTAGGGATCCGATGACCACTCCATTCGGTAACCCATCACAACACGATATCACGACCGTTGATCAAGATACCGATCAACGCACGAAATCAATCCACTAATTTCTCCTCTCTCTCACGTGATCCCATCTTTTTCTCTTCTGGTTTTGAGAGGAAACAAAAGAGAGACGCTGGAGATTGAGAAGAGAAGAGGAGGAGATGCACCTGCGCTCCACCGGAAACCCAACTCCTCCGCGTCGCCTCGCCCTCCAAAGTTCAAGGTGATCGATCAACCTCCCCCCTCATCTCTTCCCAACCCCCACGAGTACGTTTCCCACCTCCGATGTAACCCTAGAATCGGTACTACTATCCATGGCTTCACCTCCTCGAAGTCCAACCGTCGCGCAGCACCATACTGTTTCAACAAATGTCGTATGTTCTCCACAGCTTCCGCTCCAATGTGTTGGCCAGCAACCTCTGCTTCAATGCGGTGATTCACAATCTCTGCTCCAAAGTAGTGGCTCCATGAATTCTGTAGAATCTGACAATGGTTTGTCAATTACTGAGCTCTAATTAGTATTGTAACTAGTTGTAGTAATAAGTAGTAATTTAAGATACTTGCAAATTCAATAAATATTTTAGATTGTTTCTATTGTATGAGATTGTTGGCCATTAGCTTGAGGATTTAAACTTGGTCTTAGTAGATAAATCATCTGCAAGCTAACCCAAAAAAGTGCTATCTTTGAATTATTGTACAAAATTGTTGGTGTAGATAATGCAAAGGTCTTTTATTCATATACCCACAAACCCAATTCAAATGGTGGTGGTAGGCATGAAGCCTCTGCTTCTCCTGCCGATCTCTTCTCAAGTGCCCAGGTGCTTGCCGGAGCTGCCATGTCGACCTTCAGGCATGAATCGACCAAGGTCGACAAGTCTGAGGCTGCGGCGGCTGTCGACAACCTCCTCCATGCTGTCTCTCAGTATGGTAATTAATTGAGCTCACTCAATTCAGTTTCATGTATGGAATTGGTGGAATTTGGTACTGGAACTCAAAAAATTGGCCCCTTTGAAAAACAGTTTGGAACCATCGTTCATACTTCATACTGATCTTAAAAGTTACATGTATCTATGCAATTATAGATTAATTAGAGTTGTTTGTGAGAAACAAGAGAGAATTTAGAGTTGAATTTTGCTGCTGCATGAAAGAAAATTTTCTCCCTAATTACTATCGATGTGCACAAAATTGACCAATAAAAGTGATTTCTTCAGTTTAGGTCTCAAATGATCGGATAGAATTGCCATAAAGTAATCAGTTCAACCATGTGGATTTGAAACTTTGGTTGCTATCAGTACACATTTCTGACCAATTGTCTTACTACCTTCTTTTTTCAGGAAAACATTTAACAATCTGTTAATTAGTGTTTCATTAAGTTAGAAGGAGCCATTAATCTCACTGAAATAGTTGATATTCAAAATTTGAATGACGATTTAAGTGAATTAGTTTGATCTATGTATTGTGAAGATTGTTTTCATATATTTTTTGAGATCAACATGCAATGCAAAAATTGATCCTCCATTTATGTTTTATGCAGAATTGAACTTCCACAATGTTGATGACTCACTGGTTCCGACAGGCGATTTCGTTGGCTCCTCGAAGGTATTTTCATTGGTCCTCAATAAAAACTTATTAACTAGTCCTACCTTAATAGTATCTAGTTCTAACTTAACTGTTTTTAAATAATTGATGTTTTTAGGAAAAAGACATGCAAGTACGAAATAATGAAGATACTGATGAGAAGCAAATCAACTTAGAAAACAACAATGTTAAAAAGGAGTATGATGAGGTGGAACCTTTCAAAGGCATGACTTTTAAATCACTTGATGAGGTCGACCGTTTCTACTATGCTTATGCACAGGTTCAAGGATTTAACGTGCGCATTCGAAATTCTGCTACCTTTTCTAGAAGTACTGAAATCAGATATCGTCGCTATGTTTGTTCTTGTGAGGGGAAATGTTTAGAAAAAGAATCAAGGAGTGAAAAGAAGGAAAAAAAGACATTGACTATTAGAAAAGGTTGTCCAGTAAGCTTTACGGTCTCTAGAAAATCTAGTACAAAGTCACTGGATTGCATTAAGTGCAGAAAATGTACACAACCATGTGTTGGTTAGTCCTAGAAGTTCCAAAAACCTTAGAAATCAGAAACGTATGCCCACTCTTGCAAAAAACCTTGTTGAAAGATTTAGTGAGGCTGGACTTCCCACTGGTAAAGTTTCTGAAATCTTAAGTGACGAGCCTGAGGTCAATATTTCAAGTAGAGACTGTTGGAATCATATGAGAAACTTGAGGACTAGAAACTTGGATGTAGGCGATGCTGAGAGTGTATTTCAGTATTGTAGAATGAAGCAATCCCAAGACCCCAACTTCTATTATTCAATTTTGCCTGATAAAGAGGGTCGCATGGTTAACTTCTTTTGGGTGGACTCGAGGGCTCGGATGTATTACGAGATATTTGGTGATGTTGTGGTATTTGATACTACATACAAAACCAACAAATATGGTATGCCTTTCGGGCTATTTGTAGGTGATAACCATCATTTCCAATCTATAATGTTTGGTTGTGCTTTGTTACAAGATGAAACAGAAGAGTCATTTGTATGGTTGTTTCAAACTTGGTTAGATGCCATGCATGGAAAAGCCCCTGTATCAATTCTCACAGACCAAGACACAGCCATAGGAAATGCCATTAAGAAGGTTTTTCCAAAAACTGCACATAGATTATGTCTTTGGCACATAGTGAAGAAGTTTCCAGAAAAGTATGGAAATCTCTATAAGAAGAAGTCACCATTTAAAAGGGAAATGAAGAGATGCTTACACCAATCAGTCACTACTGAGGAGTTTGAAACGGAGTGGCTTGCAATTATGGAAAGGTGCATTTGTTATTGTATTTATAGCATTGTTATTGTATTTACAGCATACACATTCAAATAGCAGAAGCTAACCTGTTTTTATTTTTATGTCAAGGTACAAGTTGGAAGGAGAAGCATGGCTGCAGCATCTCTTTGAAATCAGAAAGTCTTGGGTGCCAGTGTATAATAGGACTATCTTCTATGCCGGCATGAACACTACACAACGCTGTGAAAGTATGCACTCGTTCTTTGATTCTTTTGTGCACAGTGGTACAACATTGCGAGAATTTGTTGCTAAGTACGAGCAAGCTCTCATTCATAGATACCAAGATGAGAATCGAGAGCACTATGCCTCTAAACACTTGCAACCTGTACCTAAAAAAAGGCCACCAATAGCGGAACATGCCGCAACCGTGTACACGAGAGCCATTTTTAATATGTTTGAGGATGAGGTTTCAGAGAGCCATCGGTTAATTAAGGAAAAGTTAGAGATAAGCGGTTTCATTTGTACTTACCTCATCTCGAGCATTGAAAATCCAAATCTGAAGTATATTGTTTTGGTTGATACCTCCTCTTGGGATGCTTCGTGTGAATGCCATCTTTTTGAGCTCAAGGGAATTCTGTGCCGGCATATCTTGGCAATTTATCAGATGAAAAATGTACTAAAAATACCAACCAAGTACATTCTCCGAAGGTGGACTAAAGATGCAGCTGATGGCATCCCTATTCCCTTGACAAGAGAGGCAGATAAGTCATCAATTATACGCACAATGCATTTTCACCGCCAAATGAATCTGTTGTTGCCTTATTTGCATGATTCTGATGAAGCTTATCAATTAGTGATGGATGCAATGGTTAAAGTATATGAAGTGGTCTCAAAATTGAAGTTTTCAGGGAAAGAAGTTTGCCCAATAGCAATATCCGAATCAGAGAATGAGGTTGTGCACCAACCACTCGGTAACCCACAAGTCTCAAAAACAAAAGGCCGCAAGAAAGGTTCTCAATATGAATCAAGTGATGGACGGTTCAAATCTGGTTTTGAGATTGGGATTGATCTAGCTAACAAGAAGAAAAGAAAGTGTCGTATTTGCCATGAAACAGGTCATAACAGTAGTACATGTCAGAGGGTCTAGATGAAATTGTGATAGGACTAACTTTTGTATATAGATTATAGTGTTTAGAAGTTAATATACTTGTAATATGAATGTGAAAGATGATATACAGGTCTTTTTTTGTGTTTTGTGGAGAGATTCCATGATTATTCAAAATTGTTGATGATACTTGATACTTCTCTCATTTTTATATCAACAATATATCTTTCTATTTACGGATATGTTGTCTTTTCTTTTTTTTTTTTTTTGGGCTTATGGCTTATGTATTAGTCATGTATATGTAATTTTCTCTATTTTATACACATTTTTGTATGTTTCGAATCATCAGTTTGTCTAATTTATATACCATTCACACATAAACTCGGAAGGTCTTAACACAAATTTAAGAAATTTAATTAAATATTAACTGAAAATTCAACTTACAATCTATAACATTTAACAACAACAGTAATCATTCTAAAACTTGATTTTAGACTATATACAAGTACATAACAACAAATTGATAATCTAATTAACAAGAGAATTAAACTACAATATTTTTATCATAATGTTTTCTTCAAATATTAGTATGGCATTGCCTTGACATCATCTCATCTCATCTTGCACGTTGCAAGTTCCATAATTCCATGCTTATCTCAAGAAGCCATGAATTATCCTTCTGTAGAGCAAATTCACACCATTACACAAATTAATTTCAAATGACCAATTAAAACCTTATGCGAAACTCATGCCAGTAAATTGACATGATCAAATTAAAACCCATTATTGACCTCATGTGTAACATTTATTGCTAATCTCCCCTTCTGATCTGTTTCTATTCCCTATCAGATATAGCCTTGAATTTAGTTCTACTAAAACTTGTACTTCTTGCAAATGTCAACAATTACAATTGACAGTGAAAATTTTTTACAGATTCCAAAATAAACTTCACTGGTAAAACAAAATATACAAAAGTGTTTCGAAACGCCTCACTGTCTAAATTATACATCATGTGATGAATAAACTTTACCATATTGCCATTTAAATGCGTGTCAGTATTGCTGCCGTCAAATTTAGAGTCCTCCACAAAATTGTCATCTCCACCAGATTCATTTAAGCTTGCACTCAAAGCTGGTGATTTTGGAGAGAGTATTAAGTTTGAAATGCTTTTGCTAGATCTTGCACTAATACTCTGCCTGCTACCTAGTTTATAGAATAGGAAATAAATAAGAATCATCAGAACCTAAAAATGAATATGTTATTGGTATAGAATATCAGGCCAAGTGCAAGAAAGTGGTTAAAATTTCCAGGATCAGTACCAACTTAATGGATTGTGCAGCAGTCAAGACAGGACGAAGAACTCAATAATCAGACCTAAAAAAAAACAAATAATAAATGAAATGAGTAGTGCAGTACTCAATAGTTATTGAATTAATCTACTTAATTCTTGTAGGGACCATCTCAGTGACCATACTGATACAATTGACCTTTGTCCTTTTTTGGAACTTTTTGTCCATGTTTTACAAGAAAGGAATATTACAACTAGCCAACTGACTACAGACATATCAGCAAACAATACCACTAATAATCTGAAAGGCTTACTGAGACAATGTCAGTATATACCAGTAATTAAACAACCTAAAACTATAATTACACAATAAATAGAAGCATACATGCATCCCCTTGTATATCCGCAGTTAAGAAACAACTTAATTACCCAAAGAAGTGGTTCAATTCATACACCTTAAACACAAAGAAATACCTGGATGAATCAATTTGAGAGTAGGGAGAGTGGAGGGTACGAACTCTTCGTCCTCCTCCACGTCGGTAGCATCTCATCATCATCTTCACCTGCACCGGTACCGCCACCACCTTGATCGATCACACAAAGAAAGAGTAACATTTGTTGAAACAGTATGGTGCTGCGCGACGGTCGGACTTCGAGGAGGTGAAGCCAAGGATAGTAGTACCGATTCTAGGGTTACATCGGAGGTGGAAAACGTACTCGTGGGGGTTGGGGAGAGATGAGGGGGGAGGTTGATCGATCACCTTGAACTTTGGAGGGCGAGGCGACGCGGAGGAGTTGGGTTTCCGGTGGAGCGCAGGTGCGTCTCCTCCTCTTCTCTTCTCAATCTCCAGCGTCTCTCTTTTGTTTCCTCTCAAAACCAGAAGAGAAAAAGATGGGGTCACGTGAGAGAGAGGAGAAATTAGTGGATTGATTTCGTGCATTGATCGGTATCTTGATCAACGGTCGTGATATCGTGTTGTGATGGGTTACCGAATGGAGTGGTCATCAGATCCCTCCTCTTCATTTAATTTCATATTTAACTAAACAAACTTTACAATAAGATGCTTAATCTCAACTGAAATTCAATATGAACCCTAAAGTTGATTAAAATTCAAATCTCACTAGGATTTAACAAGAATATCAACAAGGATTCAATCATAAATTTCGAGAAGGATTTGTTCCAAAATTGCTATACATTTTTTTTTAAAAAAAAAAAAACAAGTTTATGACTCTTCAAAACTTGTGCATTTCACATAAGACTATCGACTATATATATACAGAATCACATCTGCTGTTTTCGGCCGTTGAATCAAAATCTATAGATGAGATATCTATACTCCTTTAGAAAGAAGCTAAGGATTGGACCCTCCATTAATAATTATAGTCTAACTCCTATCTTAATCTCCATCCATCAAATAATGAAAAGGCTTACATCGCATCCATTTCATATTGTATTCCTCTCAATTTCTACCTCAGCACAAAATCGAAGTGACGAATTGTCTGACTGACATTTTAAAGTATTGACTACTAAATCGAAGCTAAAGCTTGAATGAAAATTAAAACTGCCCGCAGCAGCGTGTGAGTACGCTTCTAGTATTCAAAAAAGAATCCCTACAATCCAAAGTCGATCGATCGTATCCGTCTGTTTTGATCTAACGGCTATGATAAAAATAACATGTTTGTTATTTTCTAGAAAAACAACATATTCAAACTCCTATATATAGTATGTTATATAAAGATTCCTCCATCGTGTTCTCATGGAAACTAGTTTATCAATTAAACTAATCTAACATGAAATGGTTGTTGACAAAATTCCAGTCTTTTTTAAAATCTTGTTTTGAAACAACATTTCTCTTTTGAGGTGTACTCATATGTCATTTATAGGTCGAAAATTTCAACTTACAAACTTTCTTAACCAGAACACTTGAATAATTGCTTCCAAATAAATGAATATCATGTTACAAAGTAGTTAACATACGAAAGAAAAATGGTTATATTAATTTTTTTCATAAACATGTTCAATTGACAACATCTTTTGTACCAATTAAATCCAAATTGAAACAAATAAAATGGACAAATATGTTTGACCATAACATGTAGCAATAAATTATTACATAATTCCAAACCATAACACAATATACAAATTATTTATTCCAATAATATCATCTATTCTAAAAAATATGAAACTATTATTGAAGTAAAAATCTTTTATCCAAATCTAAAGTTACAAATGAAGGTAAAATTGGTACACGCCCATCAAAATTGGTACACGCCCATCATAATACTCATATACCCATCAAAACTCTCCCAACAGCAAAAGCCTCTGGGGGAAGTAGTATTTCAGGACCAACAGCAAAAGCCTCCTCCCCCATAATCGTATTGCCAGTCGAGCTTTTGCCAGATCCGACTAGTCCAACCAGCACCAAAGTAATAGGAATTGGAACGGTCATATCTGGAACTGGAACCCTGATATTGCAAGTGTAGAATTGTGATAGATGATGAGTTATTCAAAATTGATATAGGAATGACAATTACATAACAATCAAACAATCAAAATTAATATAGGAGGAATGACAATTAAGTAAAGGCTGATATCAGAAAATGAAACTAAAGGCTCAAAAGTGAAACTAAAGGATGGTAAACTAACAGCTGATGAGACTGTAATGTTGGATTTTTTCGATATCGAAAAAAAAAAATATCAAACAAATCGCTCATTGTGTTGCAGCATATATTCGGCATACCTAAGAGTGTGGCTGCCCTCTAGGAGTGCGATGGCTGCTATTGTGTTGCTTATTATCTGGATAGGCTGACCGCATTGTCTCATGACCGCCATCTATCGAGCAGCATTTCGGTAATTATTTGTCTCTCCTTTGCAATAATTTAATAATTACTAGATGTATCATATCATTGTACATATAATAGTTTTTACATCTCATGCATTTTGTTTATCTTGTAGCTATATGTCATTGGAGATTTAGTGGTGATAGTTATGGGTGTTTACTGTTGTGTCTTAAGGTGGTTCTTCGGCTAAGTACTTTTCGTTTTTTGACACTTGATTAGAGCCTTGGAGATACTAGTTAAATGATGCATTTTTACTTAACAGGGAGATTAGCTTTAGTTTGATGCACTTTTACTCGCTACGTTACTTTTGGTTTTATGTTTCATTTTTATTAGTAGGGCCAACTTTTGAAATGATCTGTCTTGTTCACATGGAACTTTGTTCCTGTCATGTCAAATGGGAAGCAACTAAATAACAAAAATAAAAGCATTCACAACAATAAGTGACTATACTTATTAGTCTAACATGATTCTATTTATTAATGGAATTGTATGGTCACATGGTTCTAACTGATCTACTATAAAGTTATTACAATTCTTCTCAAGAAGTTTAAGCATGTAGCTGCATTAATATAAACCCTCTATTCTGATCCTATTCCAATTCTATTCTAGTAAATTAAACTATAAAAGAAACTAGGAAAAAAAATAATAAAAGTGACTATTGATCAATATGCATGTAGCCCCAAAATGAATTACATGTAAATCAAAGAGAGTCGACATGCTCTCATAATTAAACGGGGCACCAAAGACTGTAACTAATTACAAGCAATCACATCGTTCATTTTACATCACACAAAGGTATTGAATTCAATTGTGTGACTATATAACCCACATTTCTACAAGAATAAGTTAGTGGACCCAATCATGACTTACACTATACCTAGTGAACACTTTCACATAAAATCATAATGGATAATGATAAGTGGTTAATGAGTTATGTTTTGTGCCAAATATTTTTTAAAATTTAAATTTCAATAAGAATTCAAATTCGAATTATTTTGAATTTGACTAGTTGTTGAATTAAAAAAAAAATAATAATAAGCGTCCGTTAAGAATTTCAATATGAGTTTAGTATGAATCTTAACAAGGATTCATGAATCTTATCATGGATTTAAAAACTCAAATGTCAATATTCAGCAATCAAATCCTAACCTTCGTTTGAGAAAATAGCTCATCAGTCATACCATCTTTATTCCTAAAGCCCAAATACCAAGCACAATAAACCAAGCCCACATCTCAAACCATCAACAAACCCACATTTCCTCATTCCTCACACTCTCCAAATTGTTTGTGGCAGCTCTTCCTCCACGGACACCCCAACACACCCAGAAAAAATATGCAACCCAATTACCCAAGCCCCCCCATTCTCCTCCCAATTTCCCATTCCACAAATATATGAAGTCATAAACCCCCTCAGTCCCTCAGCCCATAATTTCCCTAAAACAAACAACCAATTCAAGGAGAGTGTTCATCCCCTGCTGTACCGCATTGCGCAGTTCACAGCGTCCGCCGTTGGATCGTCTCGAGTTCCGCGCTGGAACGAATCTCGAGACCATCCAACGGCCGACGCTGTGAACTGCATAGTGCAGAACAGCGGGGGATATGAATTCATTCAAGGAAGCACTCACTGTTTTGTCGTTAATCGCGAGAAGAAAGCGCAACTGCGCAAGGGAGAGAAACGAAACCCTTCTCCTCGCCTCAAGATCTCTCGCAATCCTCTAATCCTGAGGCCCTCCTTATCCCCTTCCCCCAATTCTCACTTCCCCACTTCCTACCAGTAGATAAGGCTTCTTCCTCCATTCTGCTATCCTCGCTTCTGTGAAACTTTCTTCACTCCCCAGCTCTCCAAACCCTTCCTCTCTTCTTATCTCCCTCCTCCTAATGGCGACCCTCACCTCCTCCCTCACCTCCTCCAAGACCCTCCTCCCTTCCTACTCCTCCAAACCCCACCGCTCCGTTACCAAAGCTTCCATATCTGTACCATCCCCCTCTTCTTTCTCTTTATCTGCCAATTCGCAGCCGGTGTTGCGGATTCAGTCCCGCCGCGGCAGGCTGGTGATCCGGGCGGCGAGGGGGAAGTTCGAGAGGACCAAGCCGCACCTCAACATCGGCACGATCGGCCACGTCGACCACGGCAAGACCACGCTCACCGCCGCGCTCACCATGGCGCTGGCCAACGTCGGCGGCAGCACCCCGAAGAAGTACGACGAGATCGACGCCGCCCCGGAGGAGCGCGCGCGCGGCATCACGATCAACACGGCCACGGTGGAGTACGAGACGGAGGCGAGGCACTACGCGCACGTCGACTGCCCTGGCCACGCCGACTACGTCAAGAACATGATCACCGGCGCCGCTCAGATGGACGGCGCCATTCTCGTGGTGTCGGGAGCCGACGGCCCCATGCCGCAGACTAAGGAGCACATTCTCCTTGCTAAGCAGGTCTTTGTTTATAAGAAACTTTTATAGATTTGTTAGGAATTATTATGGTTTAAATTTGTGTTGATATTAGGAAATTATGCAGTTCTTAGTATAATTTTGATTGAGCTACCAGGTTTAAAAAAATTAGTCAATTCATAGAGAAAGAAGTAGAAATTCTGCAGTAAACAGAAGTGAAAATATGAAATGAAATATGAAATTAGTCATTTTATTAGGCGTGTGGAGTATATTCAACTTGTTTGCCAGAAGTGAAAATACCTATATATGTAACTGGGACTTTGAAAATTCATTAATTAGTGGTACATTAAGCAGCTAAAATTACAACAAGTGAAAGTTAAGTGTTTGTTGACACGGTTAGTTCTTATAAAACTGAGCATAATGGCTCCTGCTGAAACAATATGTTTAAATTTTCCTCATTGTAGAAGAAAATTTTTGACTGAAATATAATTTTTACAACACAGGTTGGTGTGCCGAACATGGTCGTGTTTCTCAACAAGCAAGACCAAGTCGATGATGAGGAGTTGCTTCAGCTGGTCGAGCTTGAGGTCCGGGAGCTCCTCTCTCAGTACGAGTTCCCTGGCGATGACATCCCAATCATCTCAGGCTCTGCCCTCCTTGCACTTGAGGCGCTTATGGCCAACCCGGCAATAAAGCGCGGTGAGAACCAGTGGGTGGACAGAATCTTTGAACTCATGGAAGCTGTCGACAGCTACATCCCTATCCCCCAAAGACAAGTCGACCTGCCATTTTTACTCGCTGTTGAGGACGTCTTCTCCATCACTGGTCGTGGTACCGTTGCCACTGGCCGTATTGAGCGTGGTTCTGTAAAGGTCGGTGACAATGTCGACATTGTCGGTCTGAGGGAGACCCGCAACACCACTGTAACCGGTGTGGAAATGTTTCAGAAGATTTTGGATGACGCCATGGCTGGGGACAATGTCGGGTTGCTCCTTCGTGGTATCCAAAAAAACGATATCCAAAGGGGTATGGTGCTCGCGAAACCCGGAACCATAACGCCACACAGCAAATTCACCGCAATTGTGTACGTGTTGAAAAAAGAAGAGGGTGGCCGACACTCCCCATTCTTTGCTGGTTACAGGCCGCAGTTCTACATGCGTACCACCGATGTGACAGGAAAGGTGACGGCAATCATGAACGAAAAGGATGAGGAGACCAAGATGGTTATGCCCGGAGATAGAGTTAAGATGGACGTCGAATTGATCACAGCTATCGCATGCGAACCAGGGATGCGGTTTGCTATCAGAGAGGGTGGAAAAACTGTTGGAGCCGGCGTCATCCAGTCGGTTGTTCAAGAGAAGCCTACTGCTTAGTTCTTCTCTATTATTTTTTTTTTTTCTTTTTGGAAATGCTTTTGAAATCTTCTTGTTCAGTAGAGGTGTTGCTACATTAGTGAATTCGCACTTGAAAAGGACAGGCTGTAGGCTATAAGGAACTGTCATATATGTCATGATTTTTACCCCAAATTTTCTTGCTTTCTGGCATTGTTATTTTTGTGTTCTATATGTGGGGGATCGAACAGCTTTAAATGCAATTCATGCACTGTAATTGAGTCATTTTAGCTTGTAACTTTTTTAGGTTTCAACTCTATTGTGCTGTAACTCATTATAATAATTCTCTTTCATCCTGAAACAAGGCAATAAATCTCATCTCCGAGAGAGAATATATATATTTTTTCTTCTGTGGTACTGATGGAGAAAATAAGGAGGCAATGGAGTCTGGCAATTGCTCTCTAATCGATGATCTTATTGTGTAAAAGAGTTGTTTAAACCTTTCACAGAACTAAAGCAGGTTTATGAGGGCTTAAATTACCTTGCACAGAATCCATTCACAATTTATGCTAAATAGAAGAATTCACCAGTACTAAATAGTGACGATTTCTCTGAATTAATCAAAACCTATCAACCAAAGAACAAAAACAGAAAAGAGAAAGAGCATGTCTTTGGTGAGCTTGACTCAAAAAATAAATTTAAGTTTCTCCAGATTATGATTCATGTCTTTCATAATATTCTTTATATCAAAATTTGAGATACAATTTTTTTTTTTTTTTGAGTATTTGTTTCGTATTTTTTAATACAGACTATAAAATATTAATAAAATAATGATATTGTTGCACTAATAAATAATGATTTAACTAAATATGTTAAAAATAATTGATGATGTCATGATGGACGATTGTGCAAAATCAAATGATCTCATCATCATTCTCAAAAAAAAAAAATGATCTCATCATTGATGATCTATGAATTGACAATAACAAATGCCATTGAAATTTTTAGTGAAATTGCCATTTAGTTATGATTAATTTGAATCAAAATCTTACACAAAGATAATAATTACATCTAAAACTTTCGTGTTTTGAGATATCTCATTTTTGGAATGTTAACTATGATTGATTAACTGTAATACATCCATGATCCATCTCTTAACCCACTTGATCTAGTATAGATGAACTTTAAATAAAATTGTATATGCATACATCTTTTATAAATATATATAAGATCATCGGTTTTGATTTTAAATTTGATATAATATTATGAAATCTAAATAAAAAAGAAGTTCGCGACCTTGCATAGAAAACTTTAAAAAAACTTGTGACATTGAAATTGAATTTGAATTCTGAGTATACGGTAAAAGAGGAGTTGGACTATTATAACACCTCAAATTCTGTATTATCGTGTCCGAAATCACGATTTATGGTGCTCAATAAATTATTTATATGAAAATATTTGGGAATGCAAAATTTGTTTATTTTTAGAGTTTTTTAAGTATTTTTTTTTAATTTTATAAAAGAGCTTATAAATATTAATAAAATATTGATGTTTGTATATACTATTTTTTAAAAATGCAAAACAAATACTTAAAAAACTCTAAAAATAAAAAAATTTTGTACCCGATATTTTCATATAAAGAATTTAATCAATTTATTAAGCACTATAAATCGTGATTTCGGACACGATAACATCAAATTTGAGGTATTAACGTTAGTATAATATTCTAGCTATAAAAAGTACTCTAGAAATATTTGTCAATCTGAATGAAGAAATAAGCCCAAGTGGCGGCAAGTGCGCCCAGACCAGTTTCGCCTGCCACCGCTTGCTAGGGCTTCAGAGTTCAGAGCGCTCTCTCTCCCTCCCTACCGGACGGACTGACTGTCGGAGGCAGCAGCAGCAGCCGCAGCTAATCGAAGGAAGGTTTGGTTCTCTTTTCCCCTCCGTACTGCCTGGCCATCATTCATTGCAAAATCAATCGCATATCCTCCTCCCTTTGTTCATTTGTATCGGAATTCAAATGCGATAGATACTTATCTATCGATCGATTTCTATTTCGCTGATATTCACGAGTATTTTCAGGATTTGTTTGTTCTCAAGGGATTGTGACTGGTCCAGTCCAGTACCAAGATCTGTGAATTCTTTCACCTGAACTGGTCAAATTCTGGGTTGTAATTAGGAGACAGGCCAATTCTCTGAAACTACTTCCCTTTGGCCTCACTGTCCACACTGATTCAATCTGGTTTTCTCTAGTATTAGATTGTTTTAATTTTAATCTGTGCTAAACCAAACCTAGTGTCATAGTTTGTGTATGTCATGTAATATTTTCTTGTTTTTCATTCGAATAATAGCTTGGTTTCGCAATCAATCAATATACAAGAAATGGTGAATGCGATAAAAGGCATTTTCATCTCCTGGTAATCTCTATTTTTCCCTCCTTGGATACAGTTTTCTTACCTTGTTTTAGTTTTTCTTCTTTACTGATGCCCTTTTGCGTGCTTAAAACTCGTGCAGTGACATTCCCATGGCGCAATTCATTGTGAATCTGAACAACTCGATGCCGGCCAATGAGAAGTTTATCGTGCACACGCTCGATGGCACGCACATGTTTGTGCAGCCGCATGTGGCTGAGATGATCAGAAGCAAGATTTCAGAGTTCAGGGACCAGA
>JASGLE010000915.1:0-20926 GCA_030179965.1 Cyperus esculentus
AATTGGCACCAAGAACAAAATAGTTCTATAGAAGAAGAGGTTCATGCTTCATTTGTTGAGATAAAGACAAATTTTTTAATTCGCAATTTCATAAAAATTGAGTTAATTAAACCTTCATATATCGGAAAAAGATATGAAAGAGCAAGTTCAGGATTCATTCCTGATAATATTTTAGATCGTATTGCTGATAATAGATTAGATCGTAACAATATCAATCCTTTTTATTCCAAGACGAAGATTCAATCATTTAATCAACATCAAGGAACTATGGGTACTTTGTTAAATCGAAACAAGGATTACCAATCTTTTATTATTTTGTCATCATCCAATTGTTCTCAAATGCATCGATTCCAAAATAATAATAATACTGTGAAAAAAAAAAGGAATCCCCTATTCCTATATATATTTGTTTTGGGTCCACTAGGTACTAGTGTATCTAAAATAATGAATTTTTATATATTTTGTAATTTAATAACTTATAATGAGATCTTATTAAATAAATATTTTTTTTCTAACTATTTTGCTAATTGGTTTGATTTTTTTGACAATTTGAAAGAGATTTTCTTGCTACTCAACATCATTTTACTAGATATAGAGAATTCTAAGTTTGATCCATGTGTCATCGTAAGGCCATCTCTTTTGGAACAGACTGTCAAAGTATTGATTCAAGTCTATAATACATATAGAATACTTCAACCTGAAGTAGCTGAATATTGTTTAATCGATGAGAATAGGAGAATTTACAATCCGGATCTACCGATAAGCTTTTTTTTGAACCCATTCAATTGGAATTGGTACCCTTTCTTTCAAGATGATAGTTGGGAAGAGACATCGACAAAAATAAATCTTGGACAATTTATTTGCGAGAATTTGTGTCTATTTCAAGACGAATCATATGTCAAAAAATCTGGTCAAATTGTAATTATTAATCTTGATTCCTTAATTATAAGATCAGCTAAGCCCTATTTGCTCACTTCAGGTGCAACTATTCATGGTCATTATGGGGAAATATTTTATAAAGGAGATGTATTGGTTACATTTCTATATGAAAAATCGAGATCTAGCGATATAACGCAAGGTCTTCCAAAAGTAGAAAAATTTTTCGAAGTACGTTCGATTGATTTAATATTGATAAACCTAAAAAGGAGAGTTGAAGGCTGGAACCAACGTATATCAAGAATTCTTGGAGTACCTTGGGTTTTCTTCATTGGAGCTGAGCTAACCATAGCCCAAAGTCGTATTTCTTTGGTTAATGAGATCCAAAAGGTTTATCGATCTCAGGGGGTACATATCCATAATAGACATATCGAAATGATTGTACGTCAAGTAACATCAAAAGTGTTGGTTTCAGAAAATGGAATGTCTAATGTCTTTTTACCTAGAGAATTAATTGGATTATTACGAGCCGAACGAGCAGGACGTGCTTTGGATGAAGCAATCTTTTATCGGGCAATCCTATTGGGAATAACAAGAGCCTCTCTAAATACTCAAAGTTTCATATCTGAAGCAAGTTTTCAAGAAACCGCTCGAGTTTTAGCAAAAGCTGCTCTGCGAGGTCGTATTGATTGGTTGAAAGGTCTGAAAGAAAATGTTGTTCTGGCAAGAATTCTACCTATTGGTACTGGATTGAAAAAAAGTTTGTATTCTTCAAGACAAGATAAGAACTTTGCTTTAGAAAAAAAAATAGAAAATCTATTTGAGTTGGAAATGAGAGATATTATGTTACATCATAAAGAATTATTATGATAAAGAATTTTTTTCTTCTGATGTGATAAAAAATCTAAATCAAGAGGTGGAGAATACCACCTTTCCTGAATCATTTTTAAACTTAAACACAGAAAGCACAAATCCAATAAGCGGCGATTCCCCTTAATCTTAATCAACAGATCAAAGGAATAGCAAAGACCTAAGACCTAACCAAGATAATAAAGATTCTCAAAGAAATCTATGATATAAGAAATCAATAATATAAGAAATCCATAATATAAGAAATCCATAATAATAATATAAGAAATCCATAATATCCATAAAAAAGGGAGGTAGAAAAAAGATGAAAAAAAAGAAAAAAAATGGCAGTGCCATATAAATCCACAATATCCATAGAGAGGAGAAGTACAAAGAAGATGAAAAAAAAGAAAAAAAATGGCAGTGCTAGAAAAGATAACAATGAAAAAGAGCAATTTGTTTATGAGGGAACTGTGGTGGAACCGATCAAAGATATCATGTTCCACGTACGTTTGCACCATAATAGTCAAACTGTTCTGGGTTATCTATCTGGCAATATGCGCCGTAATCGTATACGTGTGTTACTAGGGGATAGAGTCAAGATACAAATAAGCGAATTCGATTCAAAAAAAGGAAGAATTTTTTATCGATTTCCTCCTCTATCAAAGCAGACTAGTATAGAACAAACTCATAATGATCATCAAACGATGGAGAATAGCGCCTCTCCTGAATCATTCTTAAACTTAAAAAAAGAAAGCACAAATTCAATAAGCAACGATTCCCCTCAATCAACAGATCAAAGGAATAGCAAAGACACAAAGTTTAACCAAGATGAGACAGATTAGGTTCTTAATTCTCTTTCTGGGACCTAATAAAGAGTTTTTCATCTCAATAAAAAAAATATAAAAAATAGATATAGATTAGATGAGTTTTATTTTTTCCCAATGAATTCAAAAAAAAAAAATAAGAAATATGAAAATTGGAGCATCTGTTCGTAAAATTTGTCAAAGATGTCGATTAGTTCGTAGGCGTAGACAACTTACAGTGATTTGTCCCAATTTGAAACATAAAAAAAGGCAAGGTTAATATTTCTCATTCAAAAAAACCTTTCTTTATAAATTTTTGATCACTTTGTTGAACGATTTTTTTTTGATACAGGAAGAAAAGGAAAAAGTTTTTTTTGCTGGAATGGTACTATCTCTAATAATATTTTGCATATTATTTTAATAAATAACATTAAATTAAATAATTAAAGAAGATTTAATAATGAAGAACATTGAAGAATTAAAAAAAAGGAAAGAGAGGGATTCGAACCCTCGGTAAACAAAAGCCTACATAGCAGTTCCAATGCTACGCCTTCAACCACTCGGCCATCTCTCCTATATTATAATTTATATAATATATTATAATATTCTTAAATAAAACTATTCCATGTATCAAATAAAAGAAAAAGGAATGAAGACAAGAAATCATGGATTTTCACCTTTCTTTATTCAAGAATATATTCTTTATTAAAAAATATATGAATATGAAAAAGTAAAATAATGAGTATGAAATGAGTATAAAATTCGAATCAGAGTCAATCAAATAAGTATTTCAAAAAATTGTTTTTTTGTCATGTATCCATGGTGAATTACCGGTAGAAGGTTCCATCGGAACAATTATTAAAGGCACCTCGCTTAAAAAAAAAAAATAAAAGAAAAGGAAATAGGAGATAAAATAGAAAATAACTAATAAATTCATAAAGAATCTACCAATAATTCAAAAAATAATTCTTTGAATTATTTTGCAAATTAAAGAGATTCTTATGGCAATTCTAATAGATATCCACATTAAAATTATCCTTTTTCTGTGTTCTTTTCCATGGATTTTAGAGATTCTTATAGAGAATGAGAATTTTGATACAATAAAGATGTTTACTCTGTTGAACATTATTATCAAAAGAAAGTTCTCTGATTTCATTAAATATGATTTTATGAAAAAAAAATATTTTTTTACTCTTTTTTTCACTATTTTTTCTTTTTTTTCTCATAAAAAAAAAACAAAAAATAGTGGAAATCCAAGAGAAATGCAAGTGGAAGCAGAAGAAATGTTTGAACTTCGTAACACAATTGCGGAAATTTATGGACAAAATACTGGTCAACCTATAAATGTTATACAGAATGATCTGGAAAGAGATACTTTTATGTCCACAACCGAAGCTCAAGATTATGCTATTATCGATCATATAGCAATTGAAAAAAATCCTTGATGATCGGAGTTTTTTTTCTCAATTGATAGGAGAATGGGATATCATTCAATTTTTTCTATTCTATACAAGAACTTTTTGTTTTTGTATAGGATACATCAAAATTTTTTGGTATCCTAAATATAGGATATTCAAGTTGGTGAATTGAAAAAAAATGAACTTTTTTTTTCAGTCAAAATTCGATCAGAGGAAATTTATGAATGTTATATCATCTTCCATTAGAGCATATAATGTGTTATTTGAGATATCTGCTGTAGAAGTAGGCCAACATCTCTATTGGCAAATAGGAGGTTTACAAATCCATGCCCAAGTACTTATCACTTCTTGGATCGTAATTGGAATTTTGTTAGTGTCAGTCATCATAGCTGTTCGGAATCCACAAACCATTCCAACAGATGGTCAGAATTTTTTTGAATATATTCTCGAATTTATTCGAGATTTAAGCAAAACTCAAATTGGAGACGAATATGGTCCTTGGGTTCCCTTTATAGGAACAATGTTCCTATTTATTTTTGTTTCTAATTGGTCAGGTGCTCTTTTCCCTTGGAAAATTATCGAGTTACCTCATGGAGAGTTAGCCGCCCCCACGAATGATATAAATACTACGGTTGCTTTAGCTTTACTCACGTCAGTAGCATATTTTTATGCGGGTCTTAGCAAAAGAGGATTGAGTTATTTCGAGAAATATATTAATCCAACTCCAATCCTTTTGCCAATTAATATTCTAGAAGATTTTACAAAACCTTTATCTTTGAGTTTTCGACTTTTTGGAAATATATTAGCTGATGAATTGGTAGTTGTTGTTCTTGTTTCTTTAGTCCCTTTAATAATTCCTATACCTGTCATGTTGCTTGGATTATTTACAAGTGGTATTCAAGCTCTTATTTTTGCAACTTTAGCAGCAGCTTATATAGGAGAATCCATGGAGGGTCATCATTAATTCGTCGAAATAGTCTTTTTTTTAGCTTAGCTTATCCTAATTCCTTTTTGATTCAAGAAAATCTGTTTGCTTGGTTTGAGAATTTAATTATAGAATATACTATAATATAGTATATAGAAAATAATATAGTATATAGAAAAATATAGGAAGATAAAGCACGATTTAAACATAGGAGAGAGGAGATGGACGATATTTTTGAAGTCTAATTTGTAATAAAAAGGTTACGCTAAAAGTATTTTATTGAATTTTAAAAAGTCCAGTCATTTTTTTATTTGTTTTGAAGAATTTTTATGGAATTCGAATGAGTTCATATTCAATATGGACTGTTTATGTAAGAACAGTTTTTTTATGCAATATGAGATGTTCACTAGCTAAATAACACTATTTATTATTATTTATATATATAATATAATAAATTATTTCTAAAAAAATAGATTAGAAAATAAATGGTCTGTTTCGTCTGTGATTTTTTTGTATTAAAAAAAAAAACAGATGAACTAAACGATCTCGAAGAAAGAGTGAAAAATTTGAAATGAAAGAGTGGTTGGAAAGGTATAGAAAAATTAAGACTTTATTCAAAAAATTCCATCATAAATAGAAAAGAAAAAGGAAATATCGAAAAAGTTCTGACAATTCATAAATATTAATTATTTCAATTCGTATCGTAGTTTTGAGTTATTTCGACTAATAGATTTACCTATTTTAAAATAGGTAATAATTCTTTGGTTTTTTGTATCATTAACCTTTTCCTTTTTTTAGTGCGAGGAACTTACTATGAATCCACTGATTTCTGCTGCTTCCGTTATTGCTGCTGGATTGGCTGTGGGACTTGCTTCTATTGGACCTGGGATTGGTCAAGGCACTGCTGCAGGTCAAGCTTTAGAAGGTATTGCAAGACAACCAGAAGCAGAGGGTAAAATACGAGGCACTTTATTGCTTAGTCTAGCTTTTATGGAAGCTTTAACAATTTATGGACTAGTTGTGGCATTAGCGCTTTTATTTGCAAATCCTTTTGTTTAATCCTAGTAATAGCAAAAAAAAGTCACTTAGATTATCTATTTTTTGGTATTTTGAAAACTTTAAACTGTGCTTTTTTTTCTTCGAATTATATCAATAATTTTTTGAATTTACTTTATATATATATATAAAGTAATTTATAGAAAATTATTTGTATTTTTTGAACCTTTATCCCATAAAGGACTGATTTAAGGATGAGAGATTTCCAGATCGACTCGCCTGTTCTTAGCTTAGTATAAAGCTTAGTATAAAAAAAACTTTTTTCCTTTTTCTTTATTTAGGAAAGATCTCAAAGGATGAGAGATAATTCATTATTCAAATGAATTAATCTTTAAAGAGATTAAGATATTCCCTAAAAAAAGAGAAATCGATCAAAAAAGGATGAGTGAAGTGATAGAAAAAGAACCTTCTTGTTTGTTAGTCCTATCTATAAGAGGAGAACATATGAAAAATGTAACCGATTCTTTGATTTTCTTGGGTCACTGGCCATTCGCCAGGAGTTTCGGGTTTAATACCGATATTTTAGCAACAAATCTAATAAATCTAATTGTAGTGATTGGTATATTGGTTTTTTTTTGGAAAGGGAGTGTGTGCGAGTTGTTTATTTCGAAAAAATGTTGGATTTATCCGGCTTCACTTCCTTTTATTTTTTTCTTTTTTTTAAAGGAAAGGGGTGTACGATCTCGACGAATTACTTTTGAATAAAATCAGAAATCATATGTAAGAACTATAGCATTTCGTTATTTTTTGGTGAAATAACTTTGATTCTCTATCAAAACCAATCAAAATAAATTGAGATCTTTAACATGGTTAAAGCTAAACTGCTTGAAGTACAGGCAAAATGGTACTCTTTCTACGACTACGTTAGCCACGACTACGTTAGTATCCAAATGGTTGAAAAATGCATACTTGAGAATTTTTTTGATATAGAACACTCATATCGATAAAAATATTTGAACCATTTACTGGAAAAAAAAGAGGTCCATACCTTACCTTCTTTTTTATCCAATGCCGAATTGACGACCTACTGTATAAAAAAAAAGAAATTTTTTGGATTAAAAAAAAAAGATAAATTTGAATTTTCAATTTGCTTTTTTATTTTTTATTTATTTAATGAAATCTTTTTGAATTGAATTCAAAAAAATAAAGAAAAAACAAGTACGAATAAAGAAACAACTTTGCTGACAATAATTTATAGATTTTTATCTGGTCAGAAGAGTCCTTTTATATATTCAGGTCTTTTATAAGTTTCAATATGGTCGAATATAGCCAGAAAAGAGAGGATAGGCTCATTAGATTCAAGAAAGAATATGTGAATATTCATAAATAATTATAATTGAGCGTGAGAGCCAAATGAATTGAAAGATTCATGTTTGGTTTGGGAAGAGATCATGAAAGTTTTGAATTTCATGCTAAGATAATCTACTTTCATTAAATGATTTATTAGATAATCGAAAACAGAGGATTTTGAACACTCTTCGTAATTCAGAAGAATTACGTAAAGCAGCCATTGAGCAGCTCGAAAAAGCTCAAATTCGTTTCCGGAAAGTAGAACAGGAAGCGAATGAATATCGGCAGAATGAATATTCTGATCTGGAACGAGAAAAACAAAATCTCATTAAAATAGGTTATGAGAAGTTGAAACAATTTGAAAAAAATAAGAACGAAAGCCTTTGTTTTGAACAAGAAAGAGCAATAAACCAAGTCCGACAACGAATTTTGCAACAAGTCTTACAAAGAGCACTGGGAACTATAAAAAGTTCTTTAAATAGTGAGTTACATTCTCGTACGATCCGTGCTAATATTGCCATTCTCGGTGCCATAGAATGGCAGAAATAATATAACTGATTAGTCCTTCAACTTTTACTTTAGTTTTAAACTTAGGCACTACCTTTTTTTCTTTGCTTTTGAAAAAGAATAAAGAAAGACTTATGGGAACCTTTCGAGCTGACGAAATTAGTAATATTATCCGTGAACGTATTGAACAATATAATAGAGAAGTCAAGATTGTGAATACCGGTACTGTACTTCAAGTAGGTGATGGTATTGCTCGTATTTATGGTCTTAATGAAGTCATGGCAGGTGAATTAGTAGAATTTGAAGAGGGTACAAAAGGTATTGCTCTGAATTTGGAATCCAAAAATGTTGGCGTTGTATTAATGGGTGATGGTTTGATGATAAAAGAGAGAGAAGTTCTGTAAAAGCAACAGGAAGAATTGCTCAGATACCTGTTAGTGAAGCTTATTTAGGTCGTGTTATAAATGCCTTAGCTCAACCAATTGATGGAAGAGGCCCAATTGCATCTTCTGAATTTAGGTTAATTGAATCCCCTGCGCCTGGTATTATTTCCAGACGTTCTGTATATGAGCCCCTTCAAACAGGGCTTATTGCTATTGATGCAATGATCCCTATAGGACGGGGTCAGCGAGAATTAATTATTGGGGACAGGCAGACTGGTAAAACAGCAGTAGCCACAGATACGATTCTTAATCAAAAAGGGCAAAATGTAATATGTATTTATGTAGCTATCGGTCAAAAAGCATCTTCTGTGGCTCAAGTAGTGACTACTTTTCAGGATAAAGGGGCCATGGAATACACTATTGTTGTAGCTGAAATGGCAGATTCAGCTGCTGCATTACAATACCTCGCTCCTTATACAGGAGCAGCTCTGGCTGAATATTTTATGTACCGTGAACGTCATACTTTAATAATTTATGATGATCTTTCTAAACAAGCACAAGCTTATCGACAAATGTCTCTTCTATTAAGAAGGCCTCCCGGTCGTGAAGCTTATCCAGGAGATGTTTTTTACTTGCACTCACGCCTCTTGGAAAGAGCTGCTAAATTAAATTCTAGTTTAGGTGAAGGAAGTATGACTGCTTTACCAATAGTTGAGACTCAATCTGGAGATGTTTCAGCCTATATTCCTACTAATGTAATTTCTATTACAGATGGACAATTATTTTTATCTGCTGATTTATTCAATGCTGGAATTCGACCTGCTATTAATGTGGGTCTTTCTGTTTCTAGAGTAGGATCTGCAGCTCAAATTAAGGCTATGAAACAAGTAGCTGGAAAATTAAAATTGGACCTAGCCCAATTCACAGAATTAGAGGCCTTTTCACAATTCGCTTCTGCCCTTGAAAAAACTACTCAGAATCTATTGGCAAGAGGTCGACGATTACGTGAATTGCTTAAACAATCCCAATCAGATCCTTTAACAGTGGAAGATCAGATAGCTACTATCTATACAGGAACGAATGGATATCTTGATGCCTTAGAGATTGAACAGGTAAGATCTTTTCTTCAAGAACTGCGTAGTCGCTTAAAAAATAAAAAACCTGAATTTCAAGAGATTATATCTTCTACGAAGACATTTACCGAGGAGGCAGAAGCTCTTTTGAAGGAAGCTATTCAGGAAGAATTGAAAGTCTTTGTGGTTGAGGAACAAATATAAATTAAATTGATCATTTTTAATTCTTAGTATAAGACTAAGAATTTATAAATAAATATTTTTTTATTTTTAATTATTCAAAAAAGGGTTCTTAATCTTAATTCTTAATCCTAATATAGTATTAAGATTAAGAAAAACGATTTTTTTTGAAAATTTTATTAATCGAAATTTTGACAATTTTGATGAAATGAATTCTACAATTTTTTTTGTTTGATAAGGGACCATTTTTTACAATTTGTTTATCGAAAAATTTTTTATTTCAAAAGATTTGGATTTATAAAAAATTTTCATATAATGAATTGAATTTTGAATTTTCTAAATTATCTTATTTTTTTCCTTTTTTTCTTTATAAAAGGATACAAATATACCTTTTTTTTGTATAGATGTTGTAAAGGGGGTATCCAATCTTTGAATTTTTTTCTTTCTTTTTTCGAATATTTTAGTTATAGTCCTGTTTTTTGGAAACTCTTTTACATTAGAGACTTTTGATTTCATTTTGATTTCATCATAGCTATGCTACGGAATTTGAAAAATCTTATTCATTCTTAAATAACTAACAGGTGATGTATTTTCAATTTTAAGGGATTATATCCCGATAACATGTTATAGTTATAAAAAAAATGACCAAAAAATAATCTTCAAAAATGAAAAGAAAAATGTCAACAATTTTTGGATTTAATCAGATACAATTTGAGGGCTTTTACATTGCTAATGCTAACGAGCAACACAAAGAATCTAGGATTCTAATAAGTCCTGTCTCTGTGGGAAAAGACAGACCTATTACGGGCCACGGACCTATTAATGGTCAAGATCCTTTTGATTTTAAAGAGTCACTGGAATCAGACTCGTTTAATGAAAAAGAGGATATTCATTCTGATTAAGAATCAGAAAAGGATATTGATCAAAAGGATATTGATTCTGATTCACAATCAGAAAAGGGGAAATCAGATGATAAGGATTATGATTCTGATGAGTCCTGTCCTATGATTCCGCTAATGAAAAAGAGGATATTTATTCTGATTCCGAATCAGATTCTGAATCAGAAAACGATATTGATTCTGATTCAGAATTTCAGCTGGAAGAGTTACAGAAAGAGAATTTAATTCTAAATTCTCGGTTTGGAATGATTCGACAATGGATTGAGAATTTTATTTCTCTTTTTTCAGAAGACGATATTTATTCTGGGGATTATATTCTGACTTTACTAGGCCAAATTTGTACCCAAATTACTTTTACGGAAGAAGATCCGTTCTATTCCCTTTTAGAAGACGAAGATAAAGACGATGGAGATAATTCAGATTGGCAAAAGCTGCCTTTAGATGAAACCATTCGTGCTGAATTCGTTTATTCTAAAATAGAAAGATTCGTTTTTTATAACAAATTAATAGAAAATCCGAAAAAAGAGATTTCAGGCCCAGACTTTCGATCTTTTTTAATGGAAATTGATGAGATTTTATCCATGAAATATTATAAATATTATAAGCTCTAACTGATGGGAGTTTCTGGTATCCTAAACTAAAACCGAACGAGTAATTCCAGGTCCTAAAACTGAATAGAAAACTCCAGGTCCTAAAACTGAATTTTAACTTTTGGTCATGGTCCTGAAACCGAAATTCTTTTCATATCTTTACTTGTCTTTTTTTTACGTAATTTTGTACTTTATATTTCCTTTGTTGTTAGGATAATTTTCCCGAGGGATAATGAAAAAGATTATAAAAGGGATTGCTAATTAATTATGTCTAGATCGCGTATAAATGGGAATTTTATAGATAAGACCTTTTCAATTGTAGCCAATATCTTGTTGGGAATAATTCCAACAACTTCAGGAGAAAAAAAGGCATTTACCTATTACAGAGATGGTGCGATTTGATTCTTTTTTCTTATTTTTTTTAGCCTGTATGTAGTTAAGTCTTGCAAGAAAAACGTGTTGCGGGATAGAAAAAACCTAGTAATGAAAAGAAACCTGCGCTTGGTGAAGGTGAAGTTTGTGAGGGTAGAACAATCAATCCCTTCTGTCGTGTATCCTCGATTGATGCAATCTCAGATGCTTCAATCATTAATTTTAGCATTGAGCGAAAGATTAGACCTCTATTTCGTAGAGTCTCTACTAAATACCATACTAAGTATAGGAAAAAAGCACTACACTTAGAAATCAACAAAACAAAAACTTTGTTCGAAATACCCCTTTTCCTTATAGGTATCGGGACTAACAAGAATGGTTGGGACAACAAACATCCATTTCATTCGTACTTTGGATACCCATATAACCATCAAAGATCGTTGAAGTGACTAATTCTTAGAAAAAAAAAGCGTTAAGAACAAAGAAATTATTGGAGTTATGTTTTTTATCTACTACTAATATGTAGTAGTAATATGATTTATGTAGTAGTAATATGATTGGTTGATGTTAAGAAAAAACCTCTGATGAGAAGGTTTACTAGAGATTTCTTGTAAAAATACTAGCTTCTTTCAGTTCATAAAAAGATGAGAATAGGTGGATTTTAATTCCTTCCAAGCTAAAGATTTTTTTACTCAATATTATGGACAGAAAGTAGGAGCCGTATGAAATGAAAATCTCATGTACGGTTCTGGAACGGAGATCTTTTCAATAGAATGAACGACCGTAACGAATGTTGGCTCAATCCGAAGGAAATTATGCAGAAGCTTTACAGAATTATTATGAAGCTACGCGACCAGAAATGGATCCTTATGACCGAAGTTATATACTCTATAACATAGGCCTTATACACACAAGCAATGGAGAACATACAAAAGCTTTGGAATATTATTTTCGAGCACTAGAACGAAATCCTTTTTTACCACAAGCTTTTAATAATATGGCTGTGATTTGTCATTACGTGCGACTATCTCTACTATAGAAAAAAAAGAAATTAGCTAGTAGATACTAGAAAAAATAGGATTTCTACATAGAAATCGTCAAAAACAACGATTTTTTTCAGCTGTAGAAATAAAGAGACTTCAAAATAAAGAGACTTCATTAGAATTAAAATAGGAAGAAAAAAAAAACATAGCCTCTACTTCTATGGATAAAAAATCAAATTAATAGAGAAAGCACCGTAAAAATCACTTAGCGAGCTACTGTGTCGATAAATTTAATAACTGCTTACTTATGTCATAATAAGGGACATTAAGTTAGAAATCCACTTATGTAATAGAGTTGATCTACTAAGATATTAAGCAGCGGTGTAGGATTAGATCCCAAAGATAGTAAGTTCTTTTTCTTATTGATTGAGAAAATTCTTTTTCAAAGATTCTATAGCGATTTCCTATTAAAAAGGAGATAGTTACCTCTCAGAAAATTCTAAAAATATATGAGCTTTATCTGCTTTATTCTTCTGAAGGTGGGAAGAAAAGAAAAAACTAATTTCTTATTAAGAAAATTAGAGTTTGAAACTTACTGTAATCAACTGATTTTTTGTTTTTTTATGATTAACCTTATCATAGAAAAAATCAAGAGAAATTGAATTAGCCAATATAGAAAAAATACGGATAGGATAGAAAACAAAAGAATAGATTACTGAGCCGTATGAGGTAGGAAACTCTCAAGTACAGTTCTAAGGGAAAGAATTTTCTATTCCGACCGGGGAGAACAGGCCATTTTAGAAGGCGATTCTGAAATTGCAGAAGTTTGGTTCAATCAAGCTGCTGAGTATTGGAAACAAGCTATAGCGCTCACTCCAAGTAATTATATTGAAGCACGTAATTGGTTGAAGATCACGAAACGTTTCGAACTTGAATAAGAAAAGATTATTCTATTTTTTGATTTTGAATTTACATTCAATTCAAAAATACATAAACAGGAGAAAAAAATATTATATTAAGAAAATAACAAAGAAATGTTAGAGAGAAGAGTTTTGAGTTATTAAAACTGTTGAAATTTACTCAACAACAAGTTTTTTCTCTGTTGCAGACTTTTGATTTCATAATAGCTATTCTACGGAATTTGAAAAATCTTATTCCTAAGTTCAAATCGTTCTGGGTTATCTCTCTGGCAATATACGTCGTAATCGTATACGTGTGTTACTGGAAATAGAGTCAAGAAACAAATTAAGTGAATTTGATTCAAAAAAAGGGAGAATTTTTTATTAATTTCCCAGTTCATAATTAATATGAACTATATATCGGTTGAACCAATGACTATTCATGATTCCATATTGAATCAATTCCATACTTTTCAAAAAAATAAAAGACTGTTATGATAAAACTTCGTTTGAGACGATGTGGTAAAAAGCAACGTGCGACTTGAAGGACATAATTTTCTGTGGATTTTTACATCCACCATTTTCTTTCTATAGTAATGAAAATGCTCTTGGCTCGACATAATTTGTTCTGTTCAAAAAGCCAATTTCTAATTTCTATTAGGTTGTCCGTAAACAGTACATGATGGAGCTCGAAGTTTGATTTTTTTATCAAACAAGGGAAAGAATCTAGGGTTAGTGATAATTCAATTAATTCTAATTAATTTAGACCAATTTTGTAAGTATATCTTAGTATCAGAATCAGAAAAAAATACAATTCGAACAAGAAAAAAAAAATATAAAGTGAAATTCTTGGAAACTGGTAAAACTATTCTGATTTTAAGGTGGAACGGGAATGAATCCTTCGTATTTATTTTATAAAGAAGGAAATCAAAAAGAAGGGGTGTTGCTTTCCCTTTGAAAGGAATAAAGGTCTTCAAAATAATTTCTAAACCTAAAGATTCCAAAAAGAAAAAAGAAAGGATTCCGGAACAAGAAAATACTTTTTTAAATTATCTCAACAGTGTAATTCGATCAAATTGACAAATCTAAAAAGGTTAGAGATAAAACAAACAAAAGAGTTTAGAGACAGCTCAAGAAATTCTTTCATAAGGATTTATGAACTTTCTAAAAATTTTTTATTTAACTTGAGTCATGAGTAAAAAAAATATTATGATATTTTTTTATATAACGAAAAGGAAAAAGAACTCTATTTGAATCATAGTATAATTCATGATTTTCTGAGTCCATTTTACATTCTATACAGAAATTTGAATTATTTTTCTTGAGCCGTATGAGATGAAAATTTCATATACGTTTCTAGGGAGACTTTTTTTATCTATATCTATCCCAATGAGCCATCTATCGAATCATTGCAATTGATGCTCGGTCCCGAAGAGAAGGAAGAGATCTTGGAAAAGTAGGTTTTTATGATCCAATAAATAAAAAAACTTATTTAAATGTTTCTGCTATTCTTTTTTTTCTTGAAAAAGGTGCTCAACCTACAAAAACTGTTCATGATATATTAAGAAGGACAGAATTCTTTAAAGAAAGAAGTTTGGGTTAATCAAAGCAAGGAAAGAACGAAATTTCAAAATCTAAAAATCAAAAAATAGATATAGAAAAAATAGATATAGATACTTAGATACTATTTAAGTAGGTTAAGTAGGAGAGAAGGACTAGTATCTGTAATAGTTTCAATTACATTATTTTTTTCAATTGATAGGAGAATGGGATGTCATTCAATTTTTTTCTATCCTATACAAGAACTTTTTGTTTTTGTATAGGATACATCAAAATTTTTAGGTTTTTAGGTATCCTAAATATCGGATGACATTAATAAATAATGTATGATAATATTGTAAAAAAGATTCTACAAAATATATAGAATATAATTATATTATTATATTATATATAATAATATATATAATTAAATTTGAAAATATAAATAATTTCATTATTTTTCTTTCTATTTTTTTTTGTATTTATTTTATTGGCATTTATTTATTTTTTCTCAATATTACTATTACTATTGACAAATTGTATTTGATCAATACAATATTGTATTGATCAAATACAATTTGATCGTAGATGAATAGATCTTTTTATTCTGTTCTCTATTGTTTCTTTACTCGAACAGTAGGTTTGTATTTCATCATTAAGACATCTTTTTTTTTTAATCAAAAAAAGGTGATTTTTCAAATTTTTCATTTTGATTGATTGGAAGGAATGGATTTCGATTTCTCAATTTTAGTAATTGAATTTCAATTTTTTTTATTGAATTTTTGATCTCTCTGTTACTCATTTATGGTTTTAACAGAGTTATGCAATAAAATTGATTTAATTTTTGATTTCGATCATATATACCTCTCTTCTTTTTTTTTTATACGGGTTGCTAACTCAATGGTAGAGTACTCGGCTTTTAAGTGCGACTATGATCTTTTACACATTTGGATGAAGAAAAAAATTCGTCCAGACTTTTGGTAGAGTCTATAAGACCGCGACTGATCCTTAAAGGTGATGAATAGGAAAAAACAGCATGTCGTAATAAAAAGGATTTTATTCTTTAAATCTTTCAATTTATTTATTATTTATATTTATTTTATTGATTTTTACTATTGAAAGTAAATAAAGTAGAATTTTTTGGATCTTATCCAACCATTACAGTTCTAAAAAATTGTTTTGAATTTTGGAAGAAGAAAAAAAAAGAAATTTCCGAATTTTAGCTGAGTCTATTGAATAAATGGATAGAGCCCAATGGCTCCAATTCTGATCAAGTCAAAAAGAAACGAGCTTATGTTCTTTACCTTTATTGGAACGATTTCCCGATCTAATTAGATGTTAAAAATATATTAGTACCGAATCCGGGAAAAGATGAATGAGTTTTTTTATGATTGAACTTTTGATCTGATTCATTCAAAAAATGAATCCTAATTATTCTTTATTTTTAATTGGAGATGGATGTGTAGAAGAAACTGTATATTGATAAAAAAGATGGATTCCAAAATCAAAAGAGCAATTGGGTTGCAAAAATAAAAGATTTTAACCTCCTAAAACTAAAACTGAAAATACGAAAAAATAAATAAACTAAACTACTTGGATAGAAAAAGGGAAGAAAAATATCTTTCTAATAATAATATTTTTCTATTATTAGGATTAGTTTTATTAGGATTAGTTAATAGAGCTGGGTTTATCGTTTCTTTTCCGGAGTATCTAGTATTTATACATACTAGAATTAATAAGAAAAACTCTGTTCTGACCATATTGCACTGTGTATCATTTTATAAACCCAGAAAAGGCTTATTTCTTCTGCTTCAAATAGATATTTCAATGGAAGAATTTCAAAAATATCTTGAAAAATCTAAATTTCGTCAACAACAATGCTTATATCCGCTCCTTTTTCAAGAATATATTTATGTATTTGCTTATGATTATGGTTTAAATGCTTCTATTGAACCTAATAAAAAACTGATTAGCTATGATATTAAATCTAGTTTAATACTTGTAAAACGCTTAATTATTCGGTTGTATCAACCGAATTCTTTGATGAATTCGGTTATTCAAAATTGTAACCAAAATCAAATTAATGAGCACAACCGCTTTTTTTACGCTCATTTTTTTTCTCAGATGATATCTGAAGGTTTTAGTTTTGTTGTAGAAATTCCATTCTTTCTTCGATTTCTATTTTCCTCCTCTAAAAAAAAAATATCAAAATTGCAAAATTTACGATCTATTCATTCAACATTTTCTTTTTTAGAGGACAAATTTTCCTATTTAAATAATGTGTTAGATATACTAATACCTTATCCTGTCCATTTTGAAATCTTAGTTCAAATCCTTCAATGCTGGATCCAAGATATTCCTTCTTTGCATTTATTGAGATTCTTTCTCTTCGATTATTCTAATTGGAATAGTCTCATTATTTCAAAGAAATTAGCTTCTATTTCTATATTCTCAAAAGAAAATATAAGACTCTCTCGTTTCTTATATAATTATTATGTATCTGAATATGAGTTTTTATTCTTGTTTATTTGTAAAAAATCTTCTTGTTTACGATTAACATCTTTTGGAACCTTTCTTGAGCGAATCTACTTCTATGGAAAAATAGAACATTTTAGAATAGTACATCATATTTTTTTGAAGAAAACTTTATGGTTCTTCACAGATCCTCTCATGCACTATGTTCGATATCAAGGCAAAGCAATTCTAGCATCAAAAGGGACCTATCAATTTATGAAGAAATTGAAATATTGCTTTATCTGTTTTTGGCAATATTATTTTCATTTTTGGTCTGAGTCTAATAGGTTTCATAGAAACAAATTCTCTTATTATTCATTCTACTTTCTCGGTTATTTTTCAAGTGTAAAAATAAATCCTTTGATGGTAAGGAGTCAAATATTGGAGGATTTTGTATTAATAGATACTCTTTTTAAGAGATTTGATACTCTAGTTCCAGTCGTTCCTCTCATTAGATCATTGTCTAAAGCTTCACTTTGTACTGTATTAGGACATCCTACTAGTAAACCAATTTGGACAGATTTATCAGATTATGATATTATTAGTCGATTTGGTCAAATATATAAAAATATTTTTCATTTTTATAGTGGATCTTCTAAAAAGAGAATTTTGTATCGAATGAAGTATATACTTCGACTTTCGTGTGCTAAAACTTTGGCTCGTAAACATAAAAGTACAGTACGTACTTTTTTGCAAAGGTTAGGTTCAATATTTTTAGAGGAGTTTTTTACAGAAGAAGGACAAGTTCTTTCTTTAGTCTTCCAAAAAACAATTTATTTTTATTTATATAGATTAAATAAAGAACGTATTTGGTACTTGGATATTACCCATATTCTTGATCTTTTAAGTCACGAGACCTAAAATTTCAATAGATTAGAAATGAAAAAATATTTTCATAGATTAGAATTCTGAAATGCTCAAATTGACTAAAATCAAGTTGAAATTTTTAGTCAACGAAATATTTCAAATTATTAAGAAATTTTTCAAATTATTAAACTTTCCTATTTCTTAAAATAGAAATGTGATATGTATACATAGGGAAAGTCGTGTGCAATGAAAAATGCAAGCACGATTTGGGGAGGGTTTTTTTTTATTCTAACAGACAAAAATTATCTACTCCATCCGATTAGCTCCGGGTTCGAGTCCCGGGCAACCCATAAAAGAGTTTGAGAAGAGATTTTTATTTTTTGATTCTGAAATTTTCTGTTTTTATTTATATTATAGCATTGGTTGACATTGATAGAAATCTTTTCTATTTTTATTTATATTATAGCATTGGTTGACGTTTATATTAGGTATATTTTGATATAAAAATGTGTTATACTGTTAATTAACAAACCTTTTACCTGTTAACTCATTTCTAATAATTCTAGTTATTACTTATTTCTTAGCATTGGTTGACATTAATATAAAAAGGTGTTATACTGTTCATTAACAAGCCTTCTACCCGTTAACTCATCTCTATTAACTCTAGTTAACTAGTTAATAGTTAATATGTGTGCTTGGGAGTCCTTACGAATAGAATAAACCAAGATTTAATCATGACTGCAATTTTAGAGAAACGCGAAAGCACAAGTTTATGGGGTCGCTTCTGTAACTGGATTACCAGCACTGAAAATCGTCTTTACATTGGATGGTTCGGTGTTTTAATGATTCCTACCTTATTGACCGCAACTTCTGTATTTATTATTGCCTTTATTGCTGCTCCTCCAGTAGATATTGATGGTATTCGTGAACCTGTTTCTGGTTCTTTACTTTACGGAAACAATATTATTTCTGGTGCTATTATTCCTACTTCTGCAGCTATCGGTTTGCATTTTTACCCGATTTGGGAAGCAGCATCTGTTGATGAATGGTTATACAATGGTGGTCCTTATGAGCTAATTGTTCTACACTTCTTACTTGGAGTAGCTTGCTACATGGGTCGTGAGTGGGAACTAAGTTTCCGTCTAGGTATGCGTCCTTGGATTGCTGTTGCATATTCAGCTCCTGTTGCAGCTGCTACTGCTGTTTTCTTGATCTACCCTATTGGTCAAGGAAGTTTTTCTGATGGTATGCCTTTAGGAATCTCTGGTACTTTCAACTTTATGATTGTATTCCAGGCAGAGCACAACATCCTTATGCACCCATTCCACATGTTAGGTGTAGCTGGTGTATTTGGCGGTTCCCTATTCAGTGCTATGCATGGTTCTTTGGTAACCTCTAGTTTGATCAGGGAAACCACTGAAAACGAATCTGCTTAATGAAGGTTACAGATTCGGTCAAGAGGAAGAAACTTACAATATCGTAGCTGCTCATGGTTATTTTGGCCGATTAATCTTCCAATATGCTAGTTTCAACAATTCTCGTTCTTTACATTTCTTCTTGGCTGCTTGGCCTGTAGTAGGTATCTGGTTCACTGCTTTGGGTATTAGTACTATGGCTTTCAACCTTAACGGTTTCAACTTTAACCAGTCTGTAGTTGACAGTCAAGGTCGTGTTATTAATACTTGGGCTGATATCATCAACCGTGCTAACCTTGGTATGGAAGTAATGCATGAACGTAATGCTCACAACTTCCCTCTAGACCTAGCTGTTGTTGAAGTTCCTGCTATTGAAGGATAAACTAGATCTTTTGAATTGTTCATTATATTAATAATTTGAATATTAATTTGAGAAATACCCAATATACCCAATATATTAGTTTTTTAGACTAATATATTGGGTAAGGAAAAAAATATACTAGTATAGTAGTCTCTAAAATATCTCTATTGGGTAAGTATACCCGGAGGTTTATAAAATATAATATATATAAAGGTATATTGCGTAAGTATACCTAGAGGATTAATACACTTGATTCTCGTTAATTTTTAAAAATTAATATAGAAAAAAGACGATTTTTTTTTCTAAACTAAGTAGTATAAATTCTCCATTTTTTCAGTTTTTTTTTTATTTTTAAAAATAGGATTTTAAAAATAGGATTATAAATAATTTTTTCACCAAAATTTTTTTGGATAAAGATAAAGATTTAATATTTATATTGTTTATATTATATCTTTCATTTCCAAAAAATGGGTAAGTGTAAAATCTACCAAATCGTAACCTGTTTTATAAATTATGGATTGATAAGACCTCGATTTTTTACATAGCGATATCATAATATATAAAGTTAAAAATAAATGGTTTGGTTTAGATTGATCTTAACTCAATGTTTTTTTTATCTAAATTCAATACTCAAAATAATTGAGAAAAAGAACTCATATTACTAAGGATTTTTTTTTTTGATTTGCTATGCGATCGACAGATAATTTTGAGCTTCGGTTGCGGACATAAAAGTATCTCTTTCCAGATCATTCTGTATAACATTTATAGATTTATTATTCCTTTTTTTTTTTTAGTAAATATGGAGATTCCATGTCAAATACTTCAATCTAAGAGGTCAGAATAAAAACAATAATGATGAATGGAAAAAAGAGAAAATATTTTCTTTAGCTCGATCTTTTCTTTAGCTCGATAAGGGGCGGATGTAGCCAAGTGGATCAAGGCAGTGGATTGTGGATCCACCATGCGCGGGTTCAATTCCCGTCGTTCGCCCATCACACTATTTCGAATTCTTCTACTTCAGAAATTCGATTTTTTCAAAAAAAAAAAAAAAAGGAATTAATCTATTTCTATATAGGATAAATTAAGGCAGAGATGTGTGTTCTTTTGTGCATATTGAAATTTGAATAGAGAATATGATGCTTCTTTCTTTTATAAAGAATCTTTTCTTTCCTGATTTCTATTGA
>JASGLE010000916.1:0-20859 GCA_030179965.1 Cyperus esculentus
CCTTCGTCAATGGGTGCGAGTACTTTCAGGAATTAGATTATGATCTGTTGGAGGAGAGAGAGGATCTTCTAGGGGTCTTTTATGTGTCCCATACGCACCTTTTCAGTGGCTGAACATTTTCTTTAATATGTCTCTAATTAATCCGCCCATTAAAGATTAATTAAATTAGAAGAATTAATTAATTACAAAATTTTTCTTACATGATTAACATCCTTGATCATATTGCATGCATGATAATCTTATTCTACTAAGGGAGTAAGGGGCCCGATTGATATCTTATATATTTTTTAGCATAATGAAGTAGCTAATTTTATTATATATATTTATAAGAGATAAAATCATGATTTTGTTTACAAAATTCTCCAAATTAAATCATATGTAGAATATTATCTTTATTGCTCCTTGTTATAAAGAGCGTTGGATTGATATTCAGTGATATACTCTTTTGTATGAGAAAACAAACTTCATCATATTATGAATTAAATACTTTGAAATACAATGTACATAAGCACAATTGGCATTGGATGTTCATATATTGTATTTTAGTAGTCACGTCTGATGTCTTATTTACTAATAAGCACTCATGAGATTAAATGGATATACATATTATTTAATGTGTGAAACCTGCAACATTTAATACTCACGCCAACCTCGAGAGATAATTAGTGTTCCAACCTTATTATCTTTGGTTTGAGACTTCTACGAATCTTTATTTCTTTATCTTATATTTATTATTAGTTTTTCATAATTCAAACCCTTGACTTCTAAATGAACTAACAATAAAAGATTCCTGAAACAAATGATCAACAACCATCAATTATATGAATAAACGTTTGAACTAAAATAATTATGGGGCATAACTCCAACAGGTTTCAGGTTAGCTTGAATTTTTCAAAAACAAAGTCATGTCGAATCAATGGGAAAGATGATGTGTAATAGATAAAGATGAGAGTTAGTAGTTTGGAAGGGTAAATATGACATTATAAACTTTTAAGTATTAGAAGGGTGAGTATTATTATTAATTTTGAAGGGAAAGTTCATAATTTTAAATTTCAAAGAGGTATATATGAAGAGGAGGGATTCATTGACAAAATTTATAAAAAACAACAACAAATCTTAAAAACAGAAAAACGTTTTAGGAAGTATTACTTAACTTATAGATTAATTACGTTTCCGATTATATTTAATTTAAGCGACATTTGATTGCTTTTTAAAGACCCGTTATATTACAACCGTTAAAAAGTGTATAAAATTTTAATAAGACATCAAACGATATTTAAATTGATTAAAACTTTAAACATCATTAATCTATAAGTTAAGTAATGCATCCGTATAGGGGTGTCAAAAAGTGACCCGACCCATTGGGTCGACCCGACCCGACCCAAACCCGACTCGACCCGAAGCGACCCGAGGTTAAATGGGTCGGGTATGGGTCAAGATTTTTTGACCCGCCACGGGTCGCGTCGGGTATGGGTCAACCCGACCCGACCCGCTTAATTTTGCTTATTTTTGTGCTTATTTTGCAATTTAACATTACTTGAACCTTATTTATATATTAATAAAGATAATTTGCTATAAAATAATAAAATTGTCACTCAATCAATGCTAATTTTTGGTTTATCTTGTTTTCAACATTCTGTAAAGAGTATGACGCTGCTGGTGTAGTTAACTTTAAATCAAAATTGTAATTTAACTTCATATAATAATTATGTTAATTTCAAGGCAATTTTTAATTGGTTGTTCGGATTGAAATACCGATGTCATTGAATAAACTAATTATATACACAATTTTTACAAATTATTAAAAATAGGCAACTCTAAAATATAATATTCTAGTAGATAGATAGTCATGTGGTACGCACATAACATATTTGGAATACAAAAATAAAAAAAGTAACAACAAAGAAAGGAAGAAACGGGTATGACTCATGCAAACAAAAAAAAATATATTAATACCAAAGAGAACAATAACACAATATAAAAAAATAAAATAAAACGAAAAGAAAAAAGTACGAGTTCTGTGACTAATAAAATAAAACGAAAAGAAAAAAGTACGAGTTCTGTGACTAATAAAATAAAACGAAAAAAAAATGACATAATATCAAAAAAAATAAAATAAAACGAAAAGAACAAAAAAAGTACGAATTCTGTGACTCGAACTCGGGATGCACCAAATGAAAACCTTACCACCTCCCATGCAACCACTACACCATACCAATCTTTATGTTATATTTAATATCCTAATTTATATATATCAATAACACGGGTCGGGTCGGGTATGGGTCAGCCTTTTTTGACCCGTGACGGGTCGGGTCGGGTCGGGTCAGACCCGTTTAAAGAAAAATAATAAAATAATGTGACCCGACCCATTGACACCCCTACATCCTTAAAATGTTTTTCAATTTTAAGATTTTTTGTTAATTTTTATAATTTTTTGAAAAACCTCATTGTAAAGATTGTCAATATACTATTGTCAATGGATCCCTCCTCATATATGAAATTCTGCCAATCCCAAAATATATATGGATTTTACTTAAAATTTCTAACAAAATGAACTAACAAGCTTCATATATATTATTTCATTTCAGACCAAACTAGCAATAAATGGAGATCCTAACTGAGGTTCTCAGCCCCATGGTGCCTTTGGTTATCAAGCATATAGCCTACCCCTTCACCACGAGCAGCAACATAGAAGCTTTGGAGTTGGCCACTAGAAAATTAGCGGCTCTAAAAGAGGATACCAAAACCGAGATAGAAAATGAGCGAGGAAACACTGCTCCAACTAAGCAAGCTGAACAATGGTTCAACCAGGTGGACACTATTGAAAAGGAAGCCGAGGATATTCTCACAAAATATCGGCAGCAGTGCAGGTGCATCTGGGGCATCTCTCCAAATCTCTGGTCAAGTTACAAGATTAGTAGAAGTGCAGCTAAGAAACTAATTGAGGTGAAGAGTTTGTGCGATGAGAAAGCGAATCTTGAAGTGATTGTTCAGATGCCACCACCTCTAGTGCAGGAGATGCCAGTGGCCTCTTCAAAATCACCCAATCTCGAACTAGCACTTCAATATATCAAGGATGATGCACATAGTATCATTGGTATTTGGGGTATGGGTGGTGTAGGGAAGACACATCTTCTAAAGCAAATCAACAATGAGCTTTCCAAAGATGGTGCCTTCAATGTCGTGGTTTTTGTCACATGTTCTAAAGAATGTTCTGAAGAAAAAGTTCAGAATGAAATAATCGACAATCTTGGCCTTCAGAAGAACGATAGCACGAAGCAAAAACAGAGCACAATATACAACTTCTTGAGCCAAAAAAGTTTTGTGTTATTGTTTGATGATTTATGGAACCGTGTCGATCTTGATACAATTGGGATCCCCAACCTATCGGGTAAAAAAAAAGTTGCTCTGACGACACGATCAACGGAGGTATGTGGCCAAATGGAGGCACACAAAAAGATTAAAGTCGATGTTTTGAAAGAGGATGATGCATGGTTTCTCTTCAAAGAGAAAGCAACTGAGGAGACTATAAATTCAGATCCAATCATACAAAAATATGCGGTGGAAGTTGTACAAGAATTAGGAAGATTGCCATTGGCTCTCATTACTATTGGAAGATCTATGCATGATAAGATGGATCCCAGTGAATGGGAGGAAGCCCTTGATTTACTTAGAAAAGCACGAATGAATGATGTTGAATTCTCGGGTTCGAATATGTCCGTTTTCCACATATTGAAGTTTAGTTATGATAGTTTGAAAAGTGATACTCTAAAACAATGCTTTTTACATTGCTCGTTGTGGCCAGAGGATCAACAGATAGAGAAGAGAGATCTTGTCGAACTTTGGATGGGGTTAGGCTTAATTGACAAGCGTGAGGTACACATGGCTTATAACACTGGGTACAATTGCATAAGAAGATTGGAAGCCGTGTGCCTATTGGAACAAGCAGATGATGAGGATGATAAGATTAAAATGCATGATGTGATCCGTGATATGGCATTATGGATTGCACGTAATCAGGGAAAAGATGAGCACAAATGGATTGTTCAAACATGTACAGCGTCGAAGTGTCAAGTGACAGTACCACAAGAAACAGAGAAGTTGTCACTGATGCGCGGTAAAACGAAGGAACTTTCCATCTCTGTTTCATGTCCATCCACCAAGCTCTCCACTATGTTGCTCGGTGAAAATTCTTTGCATTGCACAAAAACCCTTGGGCTAGAGAATTTTTGTGAGTTAACAGTTCTCGATTTGTCAATGAACAACCTAAGTACTTGGCCTATTGAGGTATGCAAATTGGTGAAGCTTCAATTTCTCAACTTATCACAGAATGCCTTTAAAGATCCATTGCCGAAAGAATTTGAGGCCCTTATAAATTTGAAATATCTTCTTTTAAGGGAAATGGGATGCACTGTTCCGAAAGGTGTTTTATCCAAACTGAAAGCTTTGCGAGTGCTGGACCGCATTTTTTGCATATTAGATTCGCAATCAGAGGATGGGTCGGAAATTTTGTCATCCTTGGAAGAAGAGTTGCAGTGCCTTCCAGAATTACAGGAACTCGGGATTTTTCTCAGATGGGGAAGAGTATTACCCGTATCCATTACAAGTTGCTTTCTTGGGAACTCCCTGCTGCAAAGCAAATTAACTTGCCTTGAAATAATGTTTTGTGAGACCACCGGGTTTGTGAAATTTGAGAGAGCGAGCGATGATGACAAAATTTGTTGCCTTGGGAGACTAGAGCGACTTGTTTTTAATGCTTGCTGGATGATGGAAGAAATAGTATGGAAGGGCCTAAACCCAAAGGATGTATTTCCCAGACTTCAAGTTTTGATTTTTATTGGTTGCTGGAGTCTGAGAAGCATCTCATGGGTCGTTGGTCTTCCATGTATTCGAGAACTCACAGTAAAGCTTTGCGAAGGCGTAAAGCAATTGATATGTATCAGTGAGCTGAAGGATGATGATGCAATCATGGCGAGTCAACCTTCCTTACCTTCTTTGAAGAAATTGAGCTTACATTATAATGATGAGCTGGAAAGTATTTCTGATACCATGATCACATTCCCGGCTTTGAGTTTTCTGGATGTTCGTGGATGTGATAAGTTGAAGAAGCTGCCTTTCAACACCGGGAACCCTCCAAAAAGATTGAATTTAAGGGGCAGCGAAGAATGGTGGAATAATCTTGAAATGGAGGATAGTAGTCACAGATCTTTACTACGACCTTATTTCAACAAGAAGCGGTAACGAATATATAATTAGACCTCAGTTATCTTTACTTAATATTTTAAGCTTGTTTTATTTGTACTACAATTAATTAATTGTTGGGGAGGTTCCAGAGTAACTAAGACATGCATTCTTATGTTGTTTGCAGGGAATGGAAATCTCGTGCCCCCCGGTGAGCTGGAAAATCCTGCCAACTAATGAGGTGGACCAATAGTTTCTAACCACCTGTACTCTATTTGTTTCTTTTTCTTTTAATTAAGGCTTTGCATTTACGGATCAGGTCTCCGTTAAACTTTGCTGCCGTTTGCATATTCATTTAAAACCGTTACAAAACAATAAAATATATTGTAATGCCGATATAAATAAAAATGTGCATACCGACTCAATCATTTTTTTCTTTTGTAATATAAGTAGTTAGTTATATGAGACCTCGTACATATAAATATATGTTCATTGACATTATGATTTATACTGACGTTGCTGTTATGTCTCAGCCTAAAAATTTCAGCATTCTACTTATTTGTTAATACTTGTATTCGGCTTAAAACAAGTTACTTTCATATGAGGATGTTTATTGATTTAATTAATAAATCAATGTATACGTTAAATAATCTGAAAACTTAAATTATTTTTTTATAAAAAGTTCCATTTAACATGAAATATTTGTTTCTTATTTTTCTAACAATAAAATTAAATATATAATGAGGAGGGATCAAATGACCATAAGTTTTGGTGCCCCATCAATAATCACAAAACTAAATCTCTAATAATTACATTTTAAATTGTTTTAAAAATTAAAACTAGTTGATAGAATGTTTTGTATGTATCATGTTTTATGTATACACAAAAATTATGTCATTTTGATTTTATTTATATGTGCATCAAGTATTAACAAAAATCAATGGTTTAAATTTTATAAATTTTTTTTTTGCCTCTCTTGATGGCTATCAAGACGAAGTTAACTTTTCATTATTTTTTACATATATGTTACTGAGATGATTTAGAATATACCTAACAGTTTAGTTTTGTCTAATTATGTATAAATAATAATATGGTTATGAAGGACACTATTTTGTGTGGTTATTGGATTCCTACTCGTATATATGTAATATGGTCTTAAAAGAAGAGGAATAATGTAATGGCCCGGATTTTCACAAAGGGCAATTTGAGCCGTCCGCCGTGCTTTTCAATGCAATGCGTCAAAACAAGCAAATCAACAACACCATTTCATTCCACAAGTTCATAATACATTTTACAACATAGCATTTTTTTTTATCAACATACCATAATTAAAACAAAATACAACGGAAGTATTTTTCTTACAACAAATTAAACAAAAAAAAAATTTAACTAAATCTTTAAATTTAACTTCAAAACTCTTCATTACGTGGCAACTCAACAATCTCTTTCTCACCTGCGAAAAAGGGCACAAAGGTGTGCATGAGAAACCGAGTGTTTCCCAGTGCAAAAAGGAATTCCAAAACGTATACATAACGGTAGGAGATCAATTTTCAAAGTTCATTCATCATTCAATTAAATGCCAACTTAGTTCAATTAATTGTCAATTTTAAGAGTCTGTCTATTTGGTAGTGCCATATTCCTAATCCCGGTTCTTGGTTAACCGTCCCAATTCGAACACAATATAAGTCAACGAATTGTACGAAACTATATCAATGTTAATCAATAATCAATAAGTCGATAATATCAATCAAATCAATTAATTAATCTATGCTATCGTTGCCAAACTAATCCCTCATCCAGCGTCCCAGATCAATCAACAAAAGAGGGGGGAAGAGACACGGTACCGTGAATTTCTCGCAATGGGAGCAAAGCTCGAACAATGGACAAACGAAGTGATAAAATCGATAGTCTCGAATCAAACGATTACCATTCTTACAAAGGGGTCGATTAATCAATTAAATTCTATTTCTATATGTCGGATTCCATTTATCTTGACTTAACTGATTATATATCTACTGCTATATATCTTAAAACAGATATGTGTCAATCATTTAATTAAAATACGAGTTAACAATTCATTGTTTCCAGATTATCAAATAGCATCCCAAATCATACAATCTACGTAAAGAATATTTTAATTAGTTTTACTGCTTCTGTGTGAAATTGTTATTGATTAAACATAAACCAAAACATAAGTCATATTACACTTTATAAGACATCTTGATCAATAACAAGATCGTATATATGCAGAACTCAAAATTTTCTAACTCGGTCTCACAATAAAATCAATTTCACAAGTGTCTTAATCATGGACAAATTAAACAGTATGCTATAGTATCTAAGTTATATCTTTGATCAATTCTAACAATTTTTGGAAGTTTTAATTAGAAGTATGCAATGTCTCGGACAATAAATCAAATATAACATTGCGATTCATATGATATTTGATTCATATGATATTTGATTGTTTAACGACAAAACAATCATCAAACTTGAAAATCGAATAATATATAGCCAAAAGAGGACCACACACCTTCAATTTCGTTGGTTCGTCGGATCGTCGCTTCGAGTCGGGCGAGTTGTGCCGTCTCGGTCGTCGCTTCGACTCATGCCGTCTCGATCGTCGTATGAGCGCCTCGTCATCCGCATGTGCAACACGTCCACCGCCCGGTCTTTCCTCCTTTCTCTCTGTTTTGTGGTTGCGCAGAAAATAATATATGGTTTTGAGTGATTTGTGCGGCGTCAGAGGTAGAGGCAGGGTTCAGGGTTCATAAGGGTTTTATAATTGGGACGAGCCAGGGATAGATATGGAGCATGGGATGGATGTGTTGGTTTTTTGATAATTGAGGCACCGCAGTTTTGAGTCTAATTAATTGGAACTAATGTGGCAGGGGGTTTGGTTTGTGCAAAGGGACGAACAGGAATTACAAGGGATCGCAGGGAGTTAGGTTATTAAACATAATTGTGTGAAGAGGGCTGATCGATATGGTTTGAGGGATTGGGCAAATTGATCAAAGTGTACTGTGGAAGTTGGTTAAATTATAATTGGAAGTGTGCCACATGGGGGTTTAATTATTTGGTTGTTTTAATAATTCGCATACTGGAAGTTGTTTCAGAATTCATCGAGTGTAATCAGAGGAGAAGTTGGTTATTAATTTTCGGAAATCACAACAACATAACAGGAAGAGGCACACATGATCACAGATGTTTTGACGGTGATTAATCCAACAACAATTTACACAATTTAATTATTTTATTATTATTTTTTTTTTATCGTACACCCTACTCAAGAATTAATGCTAATCTGTCATATACCTTTTATATATTTAGCATCTGTAGCCTATTATTTCTATTTAAAAATTTAATTAAATAAAACAATTGAGGGGGATAATTCAAATCTAAATATACCAATATGTGAAAAATAATTTAACTAATAGATTCAAATCATTAAATATGAAATTCAAAATTTTGGGATATTACAAATAAGGACTTTTACATAGGGGTGTACAAAAAACCCGCAACCCGGCCGACCCGTCCGACCCACCCGACCCAACCCATTTTTTACCGGGTTGGATTGGGTTGTAATTTTGACTAACCCGTTATGCCGAGTTGGGTTATGGTTTGAGCATTTAGAAACCCGTCTAACCCGGACCCGCCCGCAACTAGTTATAAATTATGATTTTATACAAACTTACATATACAATTTATTAAAAAGATATAAATAATGAGACAATAATTTAAAAATTAAGTTCTTATTTAAAATCAATATAAAATTTTTATGATGTTTTAGGGTTAATATTATTATGTATAACTATTTTTTTTGCAACTATATATGCTCGTTCTATGTTTCTAATATGAAATTTAGCGAATAAATATATAATGAGTACTCTATATATAATTCCTAATTTATGTTTAACGTTAAATTATTTTTATATTACTTAAGATATCCAAAATGTATTATCATCAAGTTATAAATCACTATTAACATGTTCAATATTATACAAAAAGTAAAATTATATGATTAATAATTTAACCAAAACTATAACTCGTTTAATCCACGTAACCCGTACAACCTGCAAAAACCTGTACATAAAAAAATAGTCGGGTTGGGTTGGGTTACGGGTAGGTTGAGTAACAATATTTTATAACCCAGTATAACCAGATTGGGTTCAAATTTTGATAAACAAATGTTAATTTGCCTGTTGTACACCCCTACTTTTACATGTTCTTATATCAGATAATTACTTTAGTAAAAAAAATATTATTGGTGGGGAATTTCCTGTAGTAGATCCTGAGCCTCTCCAACTGATTTCTTCCGTTAAATCTTCCTATATTTTATTGTTTTGTAATGGTTTCAATGAATATGCAAACGGCAGCAAAGTTTAACAGAGAGATCTGTAAATGCAATGCCTTAGAAAGAAAAAGAAACAAATAGAGTACAGGTGGTTATTAACGATCGGTCCACCTCACTAGTTGGCAGGAGATTCCATTCTGTTTTCAGTGCTCTAAACCTGAACTTATGCAAATTAGAGCGCATCTATTTTATGTTCAAACTATCGCTTACTGTGTGTGACATGGTGAAATATATATTATTAATTTGGATTCTGATTGTTGGTCCTGATTTATATAATATAGAGTACTACCTAGCGTCTATAGAATATCTGTCCATAGCGTTCATAAGTTACAAAATCAGATTTATCAATTACAAAATTAAATATATTTGTTACATTCTGAGTTTGTCAATGGACGTATGTATGCATTTTCAATAGACACAAGATATTTCTCTATAATATATATGATCACATATGCATGTTGGTCATCACTAGTAAATTATTTTTTGTATTTATGTTGTCCCGGAAATTAAGAACAATCATTAAGATTATATCTCGTCTTCATATTGTGTCCATTTGTTGGGCAGCTATGTTTGCCATTTTGTAAGCCCAAGTTGCTTGTTTTACGTTGGTTCGATGGATACCCCTTATACGCATTATTGTAGCTCCTATCCAAGTGTGCAATACAACGAAATCCAAAAAGGAAGAACAAAAATTGTTGCTAAGAAATTTATGAATTTGAGGAAAAATAAATAAATTGATATATAGCTGTCAGTAATTGTATGAGGACATCCACCAAAATCAAATCGATTCCCTCAAATCAACATCTAGTTTGGACTTTGAACCCCCAAGGAACTTTTAGACAAATTCGCTTTGCACTGTAAATGTAAGGGCCTGTTCGGTTATGAGGTTTTGGATAAGTTTTGTCAAAATTAAGCTGTGGCTTGCCAAAATACAAGTGACGCAAGCCAGAGAAAAATCCACTCCGACTTAAATTTTACAAACCCAGGTTTTCATAGCACTTTTGCTATTTTATTTTCTCGATTAGTGTGCCGGTTGACAACAAACCAGGTTTTATTTTCTTCGAAACATAAATAAGTACATACAAAAAATTCATACAATTCTCTTATTGCTTGACTTGATCACCTTGCCATGTCCAAACTATATCCTTCAGACCCGGTCGAATCTCCTCCTTCAGCATCTTCTGGTAATCCAAGGTATCCCCGCTCGATTTCTTAATCTCGACCATGTAGTTCGTCAAGTCGATTTGGAAAATCTCTGCGTCAATCTCTACAACTCCCTTTCTCCCTCCATTTCTTGCCACCATTTTCACGACCCCGTTCTCCTTCTTTCTCACTCTCAGCTTCAACCTCTTCGCCAATTCTTCTAACTGCGACACCAGAACCAAAACAGGTTTTCTATAGGTAAAACACGTCTCGTTCTTGGGATCCCTCTCTACAAAGAAACCCGACAAATCAAAGCCACTAGAGAGAGGAATTATGGCAAAGGCCTTCATGCTGGCCGCTCGCATCCTTTCTCTCTTCTTACTCCTCATGCCATTAACATTCTCCTTAGCTTTCACCTCTTTAGGAAGTTGGTCTATCTCAAAACCCTTTCTATACCAAGACATACCCCTTATCTCTTCCACAGTAATCCGAGTTAAAGGATTTGGGTCTAGAATCTTACGAAGAAGTTTCTTGAGCCTAGATGAAAACCAGGACGGGCACTTAAACTCCCCCTTCTGAATCTTTTTGTACATCTTCATTAAATTTGAATCATGAAAAGGGAGATAACCTGCCTCGACCCGACCTGACCTAAAAAAATGCCAGCAACCATCAACCCGATACCCGACTCGACATTTCAATTTGGTCAAATGGACCCGACCCCGACCCCGAACCCGAATCCGAACCCGAACCCGAATCGACCCGACCCGACAATTTGCCACCTCTAGTCCAATGCTCATTTTAATTTTGAGAATTCATGAAACAACTTGTTAAATCGGATTGGACCAATTTTCTCCAAAACTTAGGCGGGAACGGGTTTTTCCTTTCTTTCCCTTTTCCTTTTCTTTCTTCTTTTCCTTTTGTTTTGGGTTGCGGCATTGGGTCCTACCTTTCTCTTTTTCCTTTTTTTTTTGTTTTCCTTTCTTTCTTTCAACTAGAGCTGTGAATCGAGCTTTGCCCCGAAAAAATAATATTACATAAATTAATAGATATTGGAAATAAATATAAATTTTTCATAAATGTATTTTGTTAGATAAATTAGACTTCATATATTTTTAACTACATCTCAATTTATATAAAAGAATATAAAGAGTTGCAAATATTTTGAGTCTTAAATTGTTCTTTAGATACATCATATTATCTCTTTAATGAAAATTTTTTTGAGCCATTTGATTAATATAAATGAAGAGAGAGAAACAAAATTAATGGTTGAGATTGATGATGATGTGGCATAGCTAGAAAGCTTTGAAGCTTACCCCTCTTTCTAGAGTATGAATTAGGCCAAGTTGGACAAGAATTTTCTCAGACCGCCTCGCAAACCGAGGAGGGATCACATAACCATGTTTTTTGTGACCAATCGGTGACCGTGAAATTAAATCTGAAATAACTACAATTTAAACTGTTAAATGACAAAACTAAATGGTAGAATGTGTTGTATATATCATGTTTTACGTGTACACAAAAAATTATATCATTTTGATTTTATTTACATATGCATCAAGCATTAACAAAAATCAACGGTTCAAATTTTATGATTTTTTCTCCTCTCTTGATAACTATTGAAACGATGTTAAAACTTTATCATTTTTTGTATATATATTATTTAGATGATTTAAAATACATCTAACGGTTTAGATTTGTCAATTTATGTATAAATAGTGAAATGATCGCCACAGTCACCAAAATCTATAGTTACTAGAGCTGTAACTCGGGCTTCGCCCCGAAAATATGATAAAAAATAATAAAGTTTGTAAAATAAAAATATTTATTTTAAAAAATTAAACATAATTTTAAAATTTTTTATGTGAATAATAATGATGCTGATAATGATGTATAATTTATAAATAATAGGACATAAATGTTGGATCACTTTAAAGATTAAATTGTCTTAGACATATTATATCTTATTAAATGGGGAGAGAGAATAAATATAAACCATTGGATCAAAGTAGATGAAGAGATTTAAACAAAATCAATGGTTAATAATATTGATGATGTGGTATAGTTGAGGTGCTTGTAAAGTTACCCTTCTTTCTAATTTATAGATTGGATCCCTCCTCATCTAACAATTCGTTTTGGGCCTCAGGAGCACTAAGAGCTGTAATGAAACTCTCTCTCATTCTCGTGAAGAGGAGTGAGGTGAAGCGAAGAGGACAAGAGGACTAGACACCAGGAAGCAACAGCGGCGAGCGAAGAGGAAGAAAAATAGAAAGCGCGACCTACCGTCAAATAATCAAAAGTTGCTCATTTCTTTTCATTTTTCATCAAGTCCCCGTCATTTTTAACGGAACAAACGGGCCCAGTTAACTAAACGGGTTTAATCCCGGTTAAATAGACAGTCCGATAATCAACTGATCTCATCCGCGTTCCGATCAAACGGCGCCTAATCGTCCGGCCCGAAGCGCGTGACCCGCAGGCGCAGAATGGACCGCTAGTTCGGGCTTCTAAGTAAATGTAAAACCCTTGGTAAAATCACATTGTTTTCAGAACTCTATGCAGTTTGTATACCAAGTATTATTGGCTTGTCAACTATACTGATATGCTGATAACATGTAATGTTGCTTTCCTTTTTCTTGATTTTATTCTTATAATTAATTTTTAAATAATCTATATTTCACTGTATTATAGGTTCCATTATACTTGGATGAATGCAGTTTCTGAGTGCTAGATGTCTTCAACTTTCAAGGGGGATCCTATATATATGTTGATCCCATTGTGAATTGGCCATTTGCACACCGGCACCATAGCAGTTTGGGACTGCCGGCGGGAGGCTTCTGAGAAGGGTATCAACGGAATGCGTGAAATGAGGAACTGTGATCTCTGACGGGCCGGTATAATGAAAAGGCGTGCATCTATAGCTGACATGATGGACCTGATCCACCATCACCCGAGAACTTCCCAAAAATATGATGTTGACGCAATGTGATTTTACCTAGAACACCACTGAAATCTGATCTGCCTAGCCTTGATTACAGTAGCTATTTCAAAGCACAATATTTGTGTCTGAAATTTATTCGAAAATGGATTTAGGTGTTTCATAGGTGGACTTGCCAAGACCAAACTTTATAATAAAGCTCTGTTAATCTTCAGTCAATTTTACATTAACTATATTACCTGAAAGGATTGTTCATTGAACACGTCCCCAAGAAAATAATATTTTTGGAATAAAAAACAAATTTTCAAAGTAATAATTTGTTGAATACAATCTGTATGAATTTAAAATAATCTATTGGCCCATCATAAAACAACAGAATGAATATTTAAAAAAAAAAGTTTAAATCAAGACAAGTCAAAATTTTGTTCCTGTTTGTTTCCCTTTTCATTTTAGTTTTCTTATACAGATATGAACAGTTCAAGCCAGCTCAAAATAATATGTATATTTAAAAAAATACTACTTCTGAATGTCAGCACAGAATTGCCCAATACCAGCAAATGATGTGCATGCATGCCTCAAATCTCTGATTGTTGTAAAAACAAAGAAAGGAAAATATCAAGGAGATATTGGGAACCTTTTGAATCAATTTACTAGCAATTCCCATTTGATCATTCTACAATTGTTTCTCTATATTTTCCATTAAAGCCAAAATAACAATCTCCAATATATGGAATTCCTGAAGACTGCTGTCAACGAAACCATCTGTCTGATTGTTGCTGCAATTGCTGAGCAAGCATCATACCCTTTTCAAATTGAGGATAAGTTGAGAGATTTGAAGTCGGCAACCAGAGACTTGGAGGCGATGAAGGAGGATGTGAAGACAAGCATTGTAAATGCCGAGAGGGAAAATCGGGCCCCGACAAAGCAAGTTGAAGAATGGCTGAACAAGGCAGAGGCCATCCAAAAGGAAGCAAAAGAGATTCCAAAAGAGTATGATAAATGTCATCAGTTTATGATCTGGTCAAATTACGCGATCGGTAGAAATGCAATGAAGAAACTTGATGAAGTAAAGAGATTGTGCAATCAGAGAACAACCATTTCCATGACCATGCACTTACCGGCTCCACTTGCACAAGAAATGCCAACATCCTCCTCAAAATCGCCGATGTTAGAATCAGCGCTCAAGTATATCAAAGATGATGCACATGATATAATCAGTATTTGCGGCATTTTTGGTGTTGGAAAGACACATTTACTGAAGCAGATCAATAACGAGCTCTGCAAAGACGGTACTTTTGATGCGGTGATCTTTCTCACATGCTCCAAGGAGTGCTCCGAAGAGGAGATACAAAATCAAATGATCCACAAGCTCGGCCTCAATTGTGGCGACTACATCGAACAGAAACAGATCGCCATCTTTAATTTTCTAAGGAAAAAGAGCTTTGCGCTCCTTTTGGATGATATCGTGAGCGTAGTTGATCTCGAATCTGTTGGCATCCCTAACCGATCAAACCGAACTAATAAATGCAAAGGGAAAGTTGTACTCACTACAAGATCAGCTGAAGTTTGCGGGGTAATGGAGGTGCAGAAAACGATAATTCTAGATGTTTTGAATTGGGACGCGGCGTGGAATCTTTTCATGGAGAAAGTGACAGATGAGACCATCAAATCTCATCCGCTCATACGCAAGTATGCGGTGGAGATCGTGAAGCAATTAGGTGGACTGCCATCGGCTATAATCGCTGTCGAAAGAGCAATGCGGGCTAAAAGTGATCCCAGTGAATGGAAGCTTGCTGCTGAGTTGCTTATGCAAGCACGCCTTCGTAATGTAGAACTTGACACGCAAAGACGGCTTCACGAGCTACTTCAAAAGGCACGTCTTTGATTACATACAAACTGTTTCATGATGTAGGATATAATTACATAAGAGGATTGTGGAATCAAAGAAAATTGCACATAATATGTCCATCATTTCCATAACATTTTCCACCTTTCTTTGAATCCTAAAATTGGGATTGCCTGTCAAGAAAATTGTGGAAGTTCATGCTCTATCAGCTTAAGAGATGGAGCAGACATGCATATATGGAGACTTGTGAATTTAGGCTTGAAATTGGGTGGAAGGTTCTTTAAGAGCATAAACACTTAATCAGAAATCTGGTACTGCATTTGCTGGTTAACAAGCATCATATCATTTGGGATGCAAATCTACCATGTCTAGAACACCAGAATACATTCATGGATCAAGCAAAACCACTCATTGGTACAATGGTACATGCATATGAATTAAGAGAACCTACTATCTATACATTTCTAACCTGTAGCCCAAAATTGGCTGTTTTTGAATCTATGAAAATTGGTAGAACTGTTGAATCCTCATCTCGGTACAGATAATGTACCGTGCCAGATGAACCCTACATGCAGTGAAGAAAGGCTGAACATAATGTAAAGTGGGAAGTGGGCTTGTTTTGAAATGTGAGGTCTTGGTAAAAAAAAAATGCTTACCAATTTGGTCATATGTTAGTCTTTTTTTTCATATGCTACGTACAATTAGTGTGATCTTAATATGTCAATTTTTATTTGCTTCGTTTTTAATTTATTGCTGTAAACATATATAATTGTCTGTGTAATTTGGCAATGCCATCTTTGTATGATTTACTAGGGGTTATTCAGGTGTGTAACCAAATTTTTAGGTACATCGATCTGTTTTAATGCATATTCTACGACTAGAATGTACAGATGTAAGAGTAGAATTTATTTCCCTTTTTATGTTGATAAAAGGTAATTTTATATATTCTTTTTACATGTCAGATAAATGACCAAAGGTTACTCCCCAATGCTCTGCAATATATTAAACAGGAAATGTTTTACTTCACAATAAGTCTGAGCAATCCCAACCGACTGTTTCGAATATATATAGTTGCGGCGATTCATGTTAGTTTATTTTAGTTCAGTAGTGGTGTTTAAGAGAAACATTTCAAATGACCCAAATTGATATCATCGGTTCGGTATTCTCATATAAGGACGACTAATATTTTAGCTGTATAATTGGTCCACCGTAAAAAGGTTGCTCTGAGGAATGTTTTGTTTAATTGGTGATCTCAGAGAAGAATGTTTTTGTATTTTTTTTTTCTTCTAATTGTAAAATCACTAATGTTGTTTATTTGAGACGAAAGTAATCGAGTGAGAAAATGACTCTCAGACTATAAGAAAAACAAAGGCCCATAAACATTCAACATTATATATACTGAGATATTTAAGTCTAGAATTAGCCCTTCTAAAGCGTCACCACTCACCAATAGTCCAAGACACACCACATTCTAGTTAGCCGGCCTTAGCAGAAACACATTGAGTATTTGAAACAGAAAATCCATAAAACAGTAAAATAAATGTTTTAAGAAGGGACAACCTACTGTCCATATGGATTTTATCCATAGAGTTTGACAATATTCACTGACAAGTGGACCACATGGGTCCCAGTTGTAACCAGTTGTGAGTGTGAATGTGTCCACTTTGTGGACGCAAGATGTTTCCCTTTTAAGAATGGTATAAATTAGGGAAAAAAAAAGGAGAAGGCATACCCCAACCCCAGAATAAAGTTCAGGGCAAATAAATGGAACCAATTCTTTTCTTTCATGTAGGGATAATGATCTTTGTCGACAACAATACCTTTCGTTGTTTGGCCCTTTTTTGTGGAACACCTTGGCCCCTGCAATATATTGGCTTGTTATTAACACATTGTTCTCTGATCATCAATCTATATTCACAGCATTTAGCTTAGAATTGAGGAAAGGTTTATACTTTATACATTGGTTTTGCTCTCACCATCAGCAACGAAGTTGATGTTAGTTTTCTATGATATATGTCTAACTGAGAATAGAGCCCTCCATCCACCTACTGAAAAAAAGAAAGAAATAACAAAGAAAATCCCTCCATTCTGATTTGATTTTCCCATCTAACATACCCATTAAAGCTGCCTGTTTGCCTCAACTCCTTGCAATTCCTGCTGCCAAGAATACGCACACTTGGGCTCACTGCTGTAAGTTCTCAACGAATTCATCATTGATTAATTGATTTTTGTTCTATTTTATCCTTCAGAAATTGTTGCAAAAAAAAAAAAAAAAAAAAAAAAGAGAGCTGCTTGCAAACATATTTGACATCACCCCGAATATATAATATTGGCATCCTTCTGTACAGAGGACGCCTGACCTGATGTGTCTCATTTCTATACTTGCTTAGTTGCTTATAAGTTTTTGTCCTTTTTATTATTCAAAAGATAGGAGTCAGTCAGTTAGAGCTCCCAATTGATTTCATCAATCTGTAAATAATAGATCACTACTAGTGAGTGATTATTTTTGTTACAGATGGAAATATATAGATTTAAAAGATAAAAGATTCTACAAAAATGATGCCAAAAGTCAGAAAAATTAAATGAGAAAATAGTGAAATTTTTTTTATAGAAGGAACTCTGTACAGTTGTGATAAAGTTGGTCAAGTCTAAACAAGTCCTTAATAAACAATTTGAAAATCAACCAACCAAATACTTGATAGCACACAAGATTTATCTCTACTAAAAGAAAATAAAAGCAAATAAAGTAAATACAGTAGAGAGGAAAGAACGCAGTGGGGACACGTCATTTTAACGGAGTTCGGCTTTTCTGCCTACTCTCAGGGACTTGCAACCACCACCAAACGGGTTGCGCCGATTCACTAACACACTAGTCCTTACAATACTATAGCTCCCTTACACACGAAGATCGGATGGCTAGGAACGAAGAAAGCAACAAGTAATCACAAGGATCACAGAAATAATTTATCTAAAAACTCTCAAAAAAATATCTCTCGAGACTTGTAGAAAATTTAGCAAATTAGCAAAGTAACAAGTGTTCTTGAGCAAGAAGAAGAATGCTGAGCGGCTAGGACTTGAATGGAAGAAGTAATCGAAATCCATTGATTTTCTTCCCTTTAAATAGCTACCAGAAATCATGCATTCCAACGGTTCATTGAACCGTTGAACGGTTCACGAAGCGTGAACGCTTCACTTAAGCACCCCCGAACGGTCTTCACTGTCTTGTTCGTCGTCTTTTGCTCACCTAAAGCATTCGGACGCTTCAATGAACCGTCGAACGGTTCATGAAGCGTGAACGCTTCACTAAAGCGTGCCCGGACGATCGTCACTGTCCTTTCGTCGTCTTCTGGTCACCTGAAGCGTTCGGACGCTTCATTGAACTGTCGAATGGTTCATGAAGCGTGAACGCTTCACTAAAGCGCGGCAGGACGGTCCTCACTGTCTTTTTGTCGTTTTAAGGCTTCAGATGAACCGTCGGATGGTTCATTGGACCGTCCGAACGGTCTGAACGAAATTCCTTCGTTTTCACTGTTTTGATTTGATCTACTTGACTTTGTCATTCAATTCTTGAAAAACCTGATTAAATCTGTAAAATATATCTCACAAAAAATGTGTTAAATTCAATAATTGATTTTGCAAAATAGGCAAACTAAAGAAATTGCTCAATTAAATCAATATAACATTGTTTAATTCAACAAGTTGGAGCTATCCCGGAAACCATTGGACTACTGGAGTTCCTTCTATAGGAATTCCAGGTGAGGAAGGGTAAACATGACATTATAAACTTTTGAGGAGAAATATATACTATTAAGTATTTGAGGGGTCAATATTATATTATTAATTTCAAAGGTTTAAATAGTGCTCATAGCGGCCGCTATAGCGGTCGATATAGCGTTTTGGAAGCAAAACGCTACGACGCTATCGGTTTTTTTCCACTATTTGATACTTTATATAGTAACATATAAAATATGATTAGAATCGTTTAAATTTTCAATTATTTTATGATATCTAACATTTAATAGTTGTTATTTTTATTTTACAATCATTTAACACATAATTAATTGGATTTAGAAACAACAATCAATATTATATAAACTTAGTATCCACGTAAGAAAATAGTGGGATTGATTAGTGAAAATGAATTCATATACTTTAAATCTATTAAAATGTTATATAATCAATAAAAAAATTTTACATAAAGTTTTATCATAATTTGTTTAAAATTTTTCTATCATAATTTTTAGATTCTAACTTTTTTCTTCAAAAATGATAGATAGATAATTTATTTTTGATAACTTCAATAAACCATTCAATTTTTTAATATTTAGGAAAAGTAATTACTCTATGATTCAATTTGAAATCCTTTTGATAGAAAAAATAATATTTGTGCAATAAAAGACTGAACAACATGTTGTACTATGTCAATATATCTGAATAAGAATGCTTTAGTTTCAAGAGTAATACAATAATTATATAATTTTTAAAAAACAATTTAGTTAGAAAATTTTATACATTATTCTAATTATTCATCATTTTTATTAAATATGTTAGCTCATGAACCAATAAAATAGTTAAAATATTCTACATAATAGGAATTAGTAGCGTCCGCAATAGCGCCGATATCCGATATCCGCTATCAAATATACCCCACCGCGACGAGTCCGCTATCCACTATTTAAACCTTTGATTAATTTTGAAGGGGAAGTATGTAATTTAAAATTTCAAAACAGGTATATATGAAATTCTGTCAATCTTAAAATATATATGGATTTTAAGAAAAATTTCTAACAAAATGAACTAACAAGCTTTCATATATATGATTTCCTTTCAGACGAAACTAGCTATAAATGGGGATCCTAACGGAGGTTGTCACCGCTATGGTGCCTTTGGTTATCAAGCATATAGCCTACCCCTTCACCACGAGCAGCAACATAGAAGCTTTGGAGTTGGCCACTAGAGAATTAGCGGCTCTAAAACAGGATGCCAAAACCGAGATAGAAAATGAGCGAGGAAACACTGCTCCAACTAAGCAAGCTGAACAATGGTTCAACCAGGTGGACACTATTGAAAAGGAAGCAGAGGATATTCTCACAAAATATCGGCAACAGTGCCGGTGCATCTGGGGCATCTCTCCAAATCTCTGGTCAAGTTACAAGATTAGTAGAAGTGCAGCTAAGAAACTAATTGAGGTGAAGAGTTTGTGCGATAAGAAAGCGAATCTTGAAGTGATTGTTCAGATGCCACCACCTTTAGTGCAGGAGATGCCAATCGCCTCTTCAAAATCACCCAATCTCGAACTAGCACTTCAATATATCAAGGATGATGCACATAGTATCATTGGTATTTGGGGTATGGGTGGTGTAGGGAAGACGCATCTTCTAAAGCAAATCAACAATGAGCTTT
>JASGLE010000917.1:15000-20846 GCA_030179965.1 Cyperus esculentus
TTGAGTAATATATCTAGAAATACCCATTGATTTTTTATTGACACTTCTTCGAACAAACCTAGTAACTCTTAAAAGAACTCTGATTATTACACGACAACTAGTACATTCTGTAAAAGCTCTGACTCTTACATCTTTATTGTCAGTCATGAACCTCCTTTATATCTTTTTCTTTAAGTTCTATTCTCTAGAAGAGGTGGAATAGAATAAAGAATCTCTAGAAGAGGTGGAATCCTTTATATCTTTTGATTGGTTTACTTTATATCTTTTTATTGGTTTAACTTTCCTATTTTCGGTTTTTGAATCGAAAAAGAAAAAAAAAATCAATAAGAATTCTTAACAAGTTATTACATTTCAAAAGATTTTTTTGAAATTCTTTATCTAGTTAATTACATATGTATTTTTTTAAGTTAAGTATAAGTAATAAAAAATAGAATCAAAATGAAGGAATACAATTTCTTTCTAACTATCTAGTTTTATTCTAAACCCTCATAACTTACTTATTTCAGTCTCTTTTTTTCGACTATGATTTCGTGTAGCTTACGCTAGACTTAGGTTTTGATTCAGATATCATTTGATTATTTCATTTATACTACTTATTACATTTTCATTTATACTACTTATTACATTTCAAAAGATTTTTTTTGAAATTATCTAGTTAATAGCTAAAAAGCCTTCTTCCTTATTAATAATATCCATTATTCTAGAACAGAATTTGATAAAAGAAGCTTTTTTGCAATAGAAACAAAGATGGGGAAAGAGTTACCTCTTGCTAAGGCAAAGCCTTTATTTAATGAAATTCTTTATTCTTTCATTAAGAACTAATCCAATCTCCCCAAGTAGGATTCGAACCTACGACCAATCAGTTAACAGCCGACCGCTCTACCACTGAGCTACTGAGGAACAACGGCAGATTCTACCTCTTAGAGTTCAACTTTTGTTCTCAACCCATAAACAATATAAGTCCCAAGCTTCCTTCGTAACTCCCGGAACTTCGTCGTAGTGTCCCCCTTCCATGTCTCATTTCATATATGGAAGATAGTATTCTCATATCATCAATATTTTTCTATTATACTAGAATATATATGCAAGATGATATTTGCATATAATCAATATATGACTCTCTCGAATATATATGTCAAACATCTTTTTTTTTTGAATCCATTCTGTCTTACTCTATCAAAAAAGCCTTCCAATCTATGTATCAAATAGAAGAAAAAGGAATGAAGACAAGAAATCATGGATTTTCACCTTTCCTTATTCAAGTAAATCAAAGATATGCATTTTTTCGTTGAAACTAGAAGGCCAAACGGCTGTAGATTCGGGGTTTTCACTTATAGCTGAGCATCAGGGAAAGGTCCTTTATACTGATAGTCAAAAGATCCTTTTTTCAAGGAATGGGAATACTGAAAGTATTCCTTTAGTTAAGTATCAAGATTCCAACAAAAAAACTTTGATCCATCAAAAACCCCGGGTTCAGGGAGGTAAATGCGTTAAAAAAGGTCAAATTTTGGCGGACGGTGCCGCTACAGTTGATGGGGAACTCGCTTTAGGAAAAAACATATTAGTAGCTTATATGCCATGGGAGGGTTATAATTCTGAAGATGCAGTACTAATTAGTGAACGTCTGATATATGAAGATATTTTTACTTCTTTTTCTATTCGGAGATATGAAATTAAGACTTATATGACAAATCAATTGGTTTGATACGAATAATGGAAGTCGTTTCAGTATGTTAAGGATACATATGTATCCACAATCTAGATAGAATTCGAAAATAGTCTATTTCCTATACCAATATAGGAATAAAGAAATTCGCAGAATTCTTAAAGACTTTTTTCCTTAATTTCTTTATAAATAGATACAAATATACCTTTTTTTTGTATTGTAAAGGGGTATCCAATCTTTGAATTTTTTTCTTTCTTTTTTCGAATATTTGAGTTATAGCCCTTTTTTTTTTGGAAACTCTGTTGCAGACTTTTGATTTCATCATAGCTATGCTACAGAATTTGAAAAATCTTATTCATTCTTACTGGTATGTATTTTCAATTTTAAGGGATTATATCCCGATAACATGATAGTTTTTAGAAACTCAGACCGGAGGTGCAGAATGCGAACTATCCAAGAACTCGAACTAGATGCGAATAAAGCAAAAAACCTAGTTCGATTGGAAATAAAAAGCCTTTTATAGGAATTTACTGATTTGAATAATTCAGAACTTCAGCATCTCTACCAAGAGATTCATGAGGCAAGACGTTCTACCTATGAACCTGACACATTACCTTATGATGGCGTTATTGCGTTTATGTATTATATTCTAGAAAAATGTGATGAGAATTTCTTTGAATCTATTTCTGATCAAGAGAGATCTCTTATAAGAAAAACATCACATAGGACTATTCCAAACTATTCGTATTTGGTATATCTAAAAGGTGAAATAAAAGAAAAAATAAGAAGATTGGTCAAAGGACAAAATATACCACCATTGCAGAAAGGAAAAAATGTACCAGCTCAGTCTTTTTTTTCTTTTCTAGAAAAGGTTCTTGGGGACGAAATGTTCTTCAAGCCCAAGAAATAATTCTAAGATTTCTGAACCAAAAACTCCAGGTCCTAAAACTGAATAGAAAAGTTTTGGTCATGGTCCTGAAACCAAACAAAGAATTCTAAGATTTCTGAATTCTTAATATTCTTAATTATTAAGAAAATTTTTGTTAATAATTTTCTTATTGGCCAACATAAGCATAATATTGATCCAATTTTTTTTCTCACTGTTACTAAAAAGAGTGAAATGAATCCCCTTAATAAAAATAAAGGGGATTATTCTTGAAAATTATTAGTAGTTAATTTTCAGGTTTCCTTATTTGTCTTATTTTTATGTCGAAAATCCATATATGGACATAGATGGAGTTCACTAAAATCTCATGTGATTTATCAAACAGAATAGAAATTCCACTAGATTGATCTATAGATAGGGATCGTCGATAAATAATGATCAACTAAAGGTATTTTTTTCGATAAAAAGCTACTAAGCTTCAAAATTATTTGGAATGGAAATATGAGGATATCACAATGCTTAATCACATAGAATTGTACAACTTTTACAGTTACAGATTTATCACTAATGCTAACAAAAAATAAATAAGTCCTGTCTTTGTGGGAAAGACCTATTAACGGCCACGGACCTATTAATGGTCAAGATCCTTTTGATTTTAAAGAGTCACTGGAATCAGACTCGTTTAATGAAAAAGAGGATGTTCATTCTGATTCAGAATCAGAAAAGGATATTGATCAAAAGGATATTGATTCTGATTCAGAATCAGAAAAGGAGGAAAAGGATATTGATTCTGATTCAGAATCAGAAAAGGAGGAATCAGATGATAAGGACTATGATTCTGATGAGTCCTATGATTCCGCTGACAAGGACTTTATCTTGTATCAAGAGTTGGAAGAGTTTTTTTAAGAAATCATTTTAGTCCTCTTCTTCACCAGATTGAGCGGTTCATATAATACCATGAAGAAACTAAAACTCTTAATAGGTGTTCTCAATTTACTAGAAGAAATAAACAAGGGTGTTAAGTATTTCAAACCGTCAATCGACGATCCATCAGAGGAGTTGGACCCATCGTATTCACTCCCATTTTCGGAATCCGAGTGGGAAGAAGAGGGGGATTCGCAAATTAATGAGCTCCCTCCGAGCTATCGTTGCGAATTGATTTCTTACTGGGTCCGGGGTTCTATTTTCTCAAATAAAATATCGAGAAATCCAAATATCTACCTTTCGGGACCAAAGGTGATAAAATTTCTCCGGAAAATTTGATTTGTCACATAATCAAATCCTTCATTTGATTTGGATAGAATAAAAAAGTAGTATATGAATCAATCCAAATTTTTGTGTGTACTAGATTCAAATAACTGGCATAATTCTGATTTTTTGATTTTTCCTGATCGGAAAAATCATCCATGAAAAAGAAAGAAAAAAGATAGAAAAATTTTGTTATTTATGATCAAAAATTCATTCACTCCTATTATTCCACAAGAAGAAAATAAGGGTTCTGTTGAATTTCAAGTATTCAGTTTCACCAATAAGATACAGAGACTTACTTCCCATTTAGAATTGCACAAAAAAGATTTTTTATCGGAAAGGGGTCTACGAAAAATTCTGGGAAAACGTCAACGGTTGCTGACTTATTTGTCAAAGAAAAATCGAGTACGTTATAATAAATTAATTGATCAGTTGAATATTCGAGAGCCACAAACTCGTTAATTTCATCGTTTGAATTTTTTTTTAGTAGTATTCGATTTTTCATTTTGATGAGCCTCACTTTGAGGAATTCATGGAATAATGAATTCAGGAAGAAAAGATATGACTGTACCGGTTACAAGAAAAGATCTCATGATAGTCAATATGGGTCCTCACCACCCATCAATGCATGGTGTTCTTCGACTGATCCTTACTCTCGATGGTGAAGATGTTATTGATTGTGAACCCATATTGGGCTATTTACACAGAGGAATGGAAAAAATAGCGGAAAACCGAACAATTATACAATATCTACCTTATGTAACACGGTGGGATTATTTAGCTACTATGTTCACAGAGGCAATAACGGTAAATGCACCAGAAAAATTGGAAAATGTTCAAGTACCTCAAAGAGCTAGCTATATCCGAGTTATTATGCTGGAATTGAGCCGTATAGCTTCTCATTTGTTATGGCTTGGACCTTTTATGGCAGATATCGGTGCACAGACTCCTTTCTTCTATATTTTCAGAGAGAGAGAATTGATATACAATCTATTCGAAGCCGCCACAGGTATGCGAATGATGCATAATTATTTCCGCATCGGGGGGGTAGCTGCTGATCTACCTTATGGATGGATAGAGAAATGTTTCGATTTCTGCGATTATTTCTTAACAGTTTTTGTTGAATATCAAAAACTGATTACACGGAATCCCATTTTTTTGGAACGAGTGGAAGGAGTGGGCATTATTGGTGGAGAAGAAGCAGTAAATTGGGGTTTATCCGGTCCAATGTTACGAGCTTCTGGAATCCAATGGGATCTTCGTAAAGTTGATAATTATGAGTGTTACAATGAATTCGATTGGGAAATCCAATGGCAAAAAGAAGGAGATTCATTAGCTCGTTATTTAGTACGAATCGGTGAAATGAGGGAATCCATAAAAATAATTCAACAGGCTCTAGAGGGAATTCCTGGAGGACCCTATGAGAGTTTAGAAGTCCGACGCTTTGATAGAGCAAAGAATTCCGAATGGAATGATTTTGCATATAGATTTATAAGTAAAAAACCTTCACCCAATTTTGAATTGTCGAAACAAGAACTTTATGTGAGAGTGGAAGCCCCAAAAGGGGAATTAGGGATTTATTTGATAGGAGATAATAGTGTTTTCCCCTGGAGATGGAAAATTCGTCCACCCGGTTTTATCAATTTGCAAATTCTTCCTCAGCTAGTTAAAAGAATGAAATTGGCTGATATCATGACGATATTAGGTAGTATAGATATCATTATGGGAGAAGTTGATCGTTGAAATGATAATTGATACGACAGAAGTACAAACTATCAATTCTTTCTCTACATCGGGATTTTTCAAAGAAGTCTATGGACTGATATGGATTGTACCTATTTTGACCCTGCTATTGGGAATCATAATAGGAGTACTAGTAATTGTTTGGTTAGAAAGAGAAATATCTGCAGCGATCCAACAGCGTATTGGGCCTGAATATGCTGGTCCGTTGGGAATTCTTCAAGCTATAGCAGATGGGACTAAATTACTTTTGAAAGAGGATCTCCTCCCATCTCGAGGAGATATTCGTCTGTTTAGTGTCGGACC
>JASGLE010000918.1:0-20752 GCA_030179965.1 Cyperus esculentus
TTTCTTCTTTTTTCTGAAGTAGATTGTGATTGATTTATCCATTCCTGCTCGTAATTTCCAATATTAGTACTGTCTTGAACAAGAAATTGATGATTAGTAGTAAAACATCGATTTTCTTCTTGAGATCTAATTCTATCTTCAAATATTTCTCGAGATATCTTTTTACGAAGTTTTGTTATAGCATCTATAACTGCCTCTGGTTTAGGCGGGCATCCCGGTAAATAAACATCCACAGGAATTAGCTTATCAACTCCCCGAACAGTACTATAAGAATCAGTACTGAACATTCCCCCTGTTATAGTACAAGCTCCCATAGCAATGACATATTTTGGTTCAGGCATTTGTTCATATAATCGCACTAAAGAAGGAGCCATTTTCATTGTTACAGTGCCAGCTGTTAAAATTAGGTCCGCTTGCCTAGGACTTGATCTTGGTACCAATCCATAACGATCAAAATCAAATCGCGAACCTATTAATGAAGCAAATTCAATAAAACAACAACTAGTACCATATAAAAGAGGCCATAAACTGGAAAGTCTTGACCAATTTGAAAGATCATTTGATGTAGTTGAAATAACTGAATTGGGGGTTGTTTGATCAAGTAACGAGAACTCAATCAAATTCATAACCGTCTTAGTGTTAACAGAATTTTGTTCTTGTTTTTTTTTTCGTTTTTCTGAATATTTAGTTAAGACCATTCTAATGCTCCTTTTCGCCATGCATAAACTGAACCACCAATTAGGATAAGCACGAAAATAAGAGCTTCGATAAATAAAGATACACCTAATATATCGAAACTCATTGCCCATGGATAAAGAAAGACTGTTTCAACATCAAAAACAACAAAAACAAGAGCAAACATATAATAGCGAATTCGGAATTGTAACCAAGCATCTCCTATCGGTTCTATACCTGATTCATAAGTAGAAAGCTTTTCTGGTCCTTCACGAACCGGGGCTAAAAGTGCTGAAATCAAAAATGCTAAGATAGGCAAAAGGATTGATATTATGAGAAATGCCCATAAAATATCATATTCATGAAGCAGAAACATAAATGTACTCCTTCGTAAAAATGGAAATATGCTGAATTAATTAATTCGAATTAGCATTGTTAATTCATCCAGAACTTCTTCTCCTAAGTGAAACAAGAATATATTTTTCTCAAACAAACGAATTGACTTTGTGACATGTCTTGTTTAAAGATTCTATTTCATTCAATTCATTTATAATTTCCATTCTAGTTAGATATAATGTAAACATAAGATCTTTTTAGACAGACGAGAAAAATTTCTCTCATTTGGTTTCACTTTCTATTTTTTTTAGTTCTATCTTTTATTCCAAAAGTCCAAAAGATAGAATAAATAATAAATAAAAAAATATCTTATTTAAAAAAATAAATAGTAAAAGACTATTAAGAATATAATAATATATTGGAACTTAATACATTCCAATAATTAATTAGATTAATTAGGATATATAATCTTATATTAAGATCTTAAAAGATATTAAGAGAGATAGTTCTCTAAACATACAAAAAAAAAAAGTCTTGAAAAATGAAATGGATTAGGGCTATACGGACTCGAACCGTAGACCTTCTCGGTAAAACAGATCAAACTGAATTTATTATCGAAATGATTCGAACTGTTTCAAAGACCCAACATGCATTTTGTTGCATTGGGCTCTTTCATTAACTGAAAAAAAATCAGTTAATCCACCATATTTTTTCTTTATGGAAAAAATAAAGATAAAAAGATGATTCCGTGTGCTCTGATTCATTATAGGTATCCTGATCTAAGAGCAATACCAAAGTTTTTCAAAGAAGGGTTAGCTTGACTTAGGTCTGCCTTCGGCCTATTTTATTTCACCTAGGTGAAATGAAATTAATAGAATTAAGAAAATCTCTATCGTTCCACTGCAAGTATGACACTTTATACACCTTAAAGTCTCATAGGACGAAAAGAGGTTTTTTGAGGTCCTTATACTCATTATGCCTAGCATTGAATAGATTGGGTATTAACCTTATCAACTAGCAAATCAATGACAGGTTTTATTCGATTTTGTATCGAAAATCATATCAGAATCGAACTAAACCAAGTATTTGTCAGGCTATTGTTCTCCCTTAATTTCCAATCTATGGAGTAAGACATTGATTTTTGAATGTTCATTGCATAATAAGCTTCTTTGAAAAACATTGGCGCACGTGTAAACGAGGTGCTCTACCAACTGAGCTATAGCCCTTGTACGAAAAATCTTAACACAAAAAATATTTCTTGTCAAGCCTAATCCATATGAGAAATTTCTGAATCTATTTACTTTTAATAGATTGGTATTGCCTAGATAGAATATTCTATCTATAATTATAAAAGTGATAGGATCTTATTTTTGGTTTTGAACTACCTACTTAACTCAGTGGTTAGAGTACTGCTTTCATACGGCGGGAGTCATTGGTTCAAATCCAATAGTAGGTAGAACTTATTAGATAAGATACTCTTGCATTTACTTTGGTATGTAATCTAATCTAATAAGTTAATTTTGATATTTCATTCTTTTTTTCTTTGTATCTGATTCAAACTGATTTTTTTCAATTCGAAGAAGACAGTATCAAAAACCACTAAGAAATATTTTTGACAGCCTCTACTCGTGTCCTAGCTCGTCTAAGAGCTAGATTCGCTTCAATGACTTGTCTTTTACCCTTAGCTTTCCTCAAGTTAGCTTCAGCTATTTCAAGAGTTTCTTGAGCTTCTTGCGGATCAATGTCAGTACTTTTCTCTGCATCATTTCCTAAAATGATGATTTCATTATTTCCAATTCTGGCAAAACCACCCATTAGAGCCACCCTTAACCATTGGTCGTTGAGGCGTATTCTCAAAAGACCTATATCGACAGCTGTGGCAATAGGAGCGTGATTTGGTAATACACCAATTTGACCACTATTTGTAGATAAAATGATTTCTTTTACTTCTGAATCCAGAATAATTCGATTAGGAGTCAGTACACAAAGTTTTAAGGTCATTTCTTCAATTTGCTTTATAAAGTTATAGCTTTCGCGGTAGCTTCTTCGATATTACCCACCAAATAAAAAGCTTGCTCGGGCAATTCGTCTAATTCTCCGCAAAGGATCTGTTGAAATCCCCTAATGGTTTCTGCAAGACCAACATATTTTCCTGGAGAACCAGTAAAGACTTCTGCCACGAAGAAGGGTTGTGATAAGAAACGCTCAATTTTTCGTGCTCTTGCTACAGTTAAACGATCTTCCTCAGATAATTCATCTAATCCGAGAATCGCTATAATGTCCTGAAGTTCTTTGTAACGTTGTGAAGTTTGCTTAACTCTTTGCGCAGTTTCATAATGTTCATCGCCAACAATGCTTGGTTGTAACATAGTAGATGTTGAATCTAGGGGACTCACTGCTGGATAAATACCTTTGGCAGCTAATGGTCTTGATAGTACGGTAGTAGCATCTAAATGTGCAAATGTTGTAGCAGGAGCAGGGTCAGTCAAGTCATCTGCAGGTACGTAAACTGCTTGGATTGAAGTTATAGCTCCCTTTTTGGTAGAAGTAATTCTTTCTTGCAAAGAACCCATTTCTGTACTAAGGGTGGGTTGATAACCAACTGCGGAAGGCATTCTACCTAATAAAGCGGATACCTCTGATCCTGCTTGGACAAAGCGAAAGATATTGTCGATGAATAGAAGCACATCTTGTTTATTAACATCTCGGAAATATTCTGCCATAGTTAGGGCAGTTAAACCAACTCTCATACGAGCTCCTGGGGGTTCATTCATTTGACCATAGACTAGAGCTACTTTTGATTCCGAAAGATTTTTTTCATTAATAACTCCGGATTCTTTCATTTCCATATAAAGATCATTTCCTTCACGAGTACGTTCTCCTACTCCACCAAATACGGATACACCTCCGTGAGCTTTAGCAATGTTGTTGATCAATTCCATGATCAGTACTGTTTTGCCTACTCCAGCTCCCCCGAATAGTCCGATTTTTCCTCCACGGCGGTAAGGAGCTAAAAGATCTACTACTTTAATACCTGTTTCAAAGATTGATAATTTTGTATCTAATTCTATAAAAGCAGGTGCAGATCTATGAATAGGAGATATTGTACTAATATCCACAGGGCCTAAATTATCAATAGGTTCTCCAAGAACGTTGAAAATTCGTCCAAGGGTCGCTCCACCAACTGGAACACTTAAAGCAGCCCCTGTGTCAATCACTTCCATTCCTCTCGTTAAACCATCTGTAGCACTCATAGCTACAGCTCTAACGAGACTATTTCCTAATAATTGTTGCACCTCACAAGTAACATTAATCTGCTGACCAACCGTATCTCGACCCTTAACTACCAAAGCATTATAAATATTAGGCATTTTCCCCGGAGGAAAGACAATATCGAGTACTGGGCCAATAATTTGAGCGATCTGTCCTATATTTTGTGTGGAAACCACAGGATTAGAAGTAGTAGGATTCATAATTAGAAAAATTTAAATATTTTGCAATTTTTTTTTTGCATAGTATCAAAGCAAAAACCAAAGCAAAAACCAATGTTCAATAGCAAGCTGATCAATTTAATTCAATAAAAAAGAAAACGAAAATAACATAATAACATTTAGTTAACGATCTAACCGATTGAATTTGAATCTTATTAAATTCGTTATTCATTCAATTTCAATAAGTTCTTTCTTAGGTTCAGTCAATCTTTTTTTATTTTTTAATCTAGATTAGATTTATGTTTTTAAATTCTTTCGTGGATGAATTATGCTTATTTTCACATCTAGGATTTAGATATACAAAACATATCACTGTCAAGCGGAAAACCCGTAAATATTCTGATTTTAAAAATAGATATTAAAATATAGGAAAAAAAATCCCATTAGAAATTTATCAATTTGCAAAACAAGAATAAGAATTGGATTCGCTTGCACTAGAAATATGAAAGAACATATAATTAAGGGTGTATTTGGTGCATCAAATATAATTAAGGGTGTATTTGATGCACCAAATACACCGAAAAATACCTCCAATATCATATAATGTCATGTTAGCATAACAATTAGAAATCTTAATTTATTTTTTTTTGAAATGAAAGATTTTTACTGCATTTAAAGTCCATCTCGAGTAGATCTTGTTCTTTTGAGAATTCTTAATTCATAAGTTGTAAAAAGGGGCTTATGTCACCACAAACAGAGACTAAAGCTAATGTTGGGTTTAAAGCAGGGGTTAAAGATTACAAACTTACTTATTATACTCCTGAGTACGAAACCAAAGATACTGATATCTTGGCAGCGTTCCGAGTAACTCCTCAACCTGGAGTCCCTCCTGAAGAAGCAGGAGCTGCAGTAGCGGCGGAATCTTCTACTGGTACATGGACAACTGTTTGGACTGATGGACTTACCAGTCTTGATCGTTACAAAGGGCGATGCTATCATATCGAACCTGTTGCTGGAGAAGAAAATCAATATATTGCCTATATAGCTTATCCTTTAGACCTTTTCGAAGAAGGTTCTGTTACTAACATGTTTACTTCTATTGTAGGTAATGTATTTGGTTTCAAAGCCTTACGAGCTCTACGCTTGGAAGACTTACGAATTCCTCCTGCTTATTCAAAAACTTTCCAAGGTCCACCTCACGGTATCCAAGCTGAAAGAGATAAGTTGAACAAGTATGGTCGTCCTCTATTGGGATGTACTATTAAACCAAAATTGGGATTATCCGCAAAGAATTACGGTAGAGCATGTTATGAATGTCTACGTGGTGGACTTGATTTTACCAAAGATGATGAAAACGTAAACTCACAACCATTTATGCGTTGGAGAGATCGTTTCTTGTTCTGTGCCGAAGCAATTTATAAAGCACAAGCCGAAACAGGTGAAATCAAAGGGCACTACTTGAATGCTACTGCAGGTACATCTGAAGAAATGATCAAAAGAGCAGTATTTGCTAGAGAATTAGGAGTTCCTATCATCATGCATGACTACATAACTGGGGGATTCACTGCAAATACTAGTTTGTCTTTTTATTGCCGTGATAATGGTCTACTTCTGCACATCCACCGCGCAATGCATGCAGTTATTGATAGACAGAAAAACCATGGTATTCATTTCCGTGTACTAGCTAAAGCATTACGTATGTCTGGTGGAGATCATATTCACTCTGGTACAGTAGTAGGTAAACTGGAAGGTGAGCGTGAGATGACTTTAGGTTTTGTTGATTTACTACGTGATGATTATATTGAAAAAGATCGTAGCCGTGGTATCTTTTTCACTCAAGATTGGGTCTCTATGCCTGGTGTTATACCTGTGGCTTCAGGGGGTATCCATGTTTGGCATATGCCTGCTTTGACCGAAATCTTTGGAGATGATTCTGTACTTCAATTTGGTGGCGGAACCTTAGGACACCCTTGGGGAAATGCACCTGGTGCAGTAGCTAACAGGGTGGCTTTAGAAGCGTGCGTACAAGCTCGTAATGAAGGACGTGATCTTGCTCGTGAAGGTAATGAAATTATTCGCGCAGCAGCTAAATGGAGTCCAGAATTAGCCGCTGCTTGTGAAGTATGGAAAGCAATCAAATTTGACTTCGATCCGGTAGATAAACTAGATAAAGCGAAATAGAAAGATCAAAAAAAAACGCACATAATTCAGTAAGTTCTACCATAATTCAGTAAGTTTTACTAAATTGATTGCAATTCAACTCGGCCCAATCTTTTCCTAAAAAAAGGATTGAGCCGACTACGGATTTGATGAGAGCATGTACTATGGTTCGGTCAACCTTGTTTCTGATAGTTATGGGATCGCATCTTTCCCATTCCTGAGCTATCTAAATAGTACGAAAAGAAGGTCCGACTCCAAGTTGTTTAGGAGTAGTGGCCTTGAGTTTCTCGACCCTATTAGTTAGTAGGCAGGGAAGGGATATAACTCAGCGGTAGAGTGTCACCTTGACGTGGTGGAAGTCATCAGTTCGAGCCTGATTATCCCTAACCTAAAGCTAATCTGAGTTGTTCTATTTGGGCTTAGTTTGCTAAAAGGGCCTTAACGAATAAATAAATAAACTTCATAAGACTTCATGATACAATATTGAAGTTATAAAAAAATAGAAAAACCGTGATACTAAAAAAAACAAGAAAATCACTATTTTATTTTCCTATTCATTTGCTAATTTTATAAAATTAGCTTTTGACTGATCTATTCCATTTTGGTAGAAAATATATCGATAGTCACTTGGTCGAGGTTCTATAAAAAGGAAAATATTTTCCTATTCATTTTCGAATTTTCTAATTCTCATTTTTGCTATTGCTTTCGAAATCAATAGAAGTGGTATTATTGAAATAATAAAAATTTAGTTAGATCGTGGAATCTAACATTTTTAGGAGGTTTCCAGTATGGCTGACTTCAATATTTTTTTTGCTACAGGATTGACTTATTTTCAGTCAAAATCGATGACTCTGACTACTTTTATAGTCAAAGTAGGTAAGGATGGATCTATGAATTCTTGGGACTCAGAATCATCTTCTGTGTTTGGATCTATTTTTTCTTACGAGAAATCTCTTAACAAAAAAAAGGGTAGGAATTGGAGAAAAACTATTCCAAACATATGTAGAAAAGTATTTTTGAAACCGAAAGTTATTGGTTCAAATCCAAGGAAGGATCTTTTCCACTAAACTCAAGTTTTATACCTTGTTTTTCGTTTTTCAAGCAAACTCTATTTTATTTTTTTTTTTAATGAGCCATATAATGATAATGAATTTGAATTTTTTTGAGTTATATTGAAAAAAAAAAATAAATAAAAAATGAGATATTCATTACTCTAATAACTAGTTAGAGTAATAGAATTTTCTTAGGAGTAATCTGCCCATAGTGACATAATCCTCTTTCTTCATGTTTCATTATTCCAATTTTGTGTTCTGGGAGGTGTAACCGATATTTTCTTGAATATTCAAAATATTCAATTCAAGTATTTATATTTATTTGCAAATTAAAAAAGTGTTATTTTATTATTTCTACATTTTATTTTTATTTAGAAAATAAACTATTAAAAAAAATTAAAAGTAAGTAGACCTGACTCATTGAATAATGACTATATCAGCTATTCTGATATATAAATTCGATAGATAATAGATGAGATTCTATAAGCACAAGCGGATTCTTTTTATTTCCTTAGACCGCGGTAAAGCAAGAATTTGCCAATCCAAAATTTACGAGTTGATATTCTTGTTACTCAATATTTATTTTATAGAAATAAATTGTTATTGTTATTCCTTTCTGCTACATATATAAAATATATTTTAAAATATCTTTTCTTGACTTCAAAATCCAATCAATATTGTTTCAAATCCAATCAAAATTGTTTTGTTGTTTTACCAATACAATAGTGGGTTAAGGAATGGAAGAAAAGGATTTTATACTATTATTTCATATTCTAAGTAGGAAAATAGGAAATTTTTTATTATTTTGGTTTGGCTCGTTAAGAGATATATTCTGACATATGAGTCATAGGATAGTTCAGGATTTCAATATTTTAAATAAGCATTAAACCGATCGAGTTTATTTTATGGATTTACCTAGATTTTTTTGTGACTTAAAAGAAAAAAAGAACTTATATCTTCGAAAGCCTTTGTAAATAAAGGGGCGTTGAAGGAGAAATCGTCCATAGATGATTGAACTACGATATGTCTTAAAAATAATATGAGGTTTTCGAAAATGGTTGAAATAATTGAACAGGAGAATCACTATGACTATAGCGCTTGGTAGAGTTACCAAAGATCAAAAAGATTTATTTGATATTATGGATGATTGGTTACGAAGGGACCGTTTCGTTTTTGTAGGGTGGTCCGGCCTATTGCTTTTTCCTTGTGCTTATTTTGCTTTAGGGGGTTGGTTTACAGGTACAACTTTTGTAACTTCATGGTATACTCATGGATTAGCTAGTTCCTATTTGGAAGGTTGCAATTTTTTAACTGCTGCAGTTTCTACTCCTGCAAATAGTCTAGCACATTCTTTGTTGTTATTATGGGGCCCTGAAGCACAAGGAGATTTTACCCGCTGGTGTCAATTAGGAGGTCTGTGGACTTTTGTTGCTCTACATGGTGCTTTCGCACTAATAGGTTTCATGTTACGTCAATTTGAAATTGCTCGATCTGTTCAATTGCGACCTTATAATGCAATCGCATTCTCTGGTCCAATCGCTGTTTTTGTTTCCGTATTCCTAATTTATCCACTTGGTCAATCTGGTTGGTTTTTTGCACCGAGTTTTGGCGTAGCAGCTATATTTCGATTCATCCTATTCTTTCAAGGATTTCATAATTGGACATTGAACCCATTTCATATGATGGGAGTTGCCGGAGTATTAGGTGCGGCTCTGCTATGCGCTATTCACGGTGCTACTGTGGAAAATACTCTATTCGAAGATGGTGATGGTGCAAATACATTCCGTGCTTTTAACCCAACTCAAGCGGAAGAGACTTATTCGATGGTCACTGCTAACCGATTTTGGTCCCAAATCTTTGGGGTTGCTTTTTCCAATAAACGTTGGTTACATTTCTTTATGCTATTTGTACCAGTAACCGGTTTATGGATGAGTGCTATTGGGGTAGTCGGTCTTGCTCTGAACCTACGTGCCTATGACTTTGTTTCCCAAGAAATCCGTGCAGCGGAAGATCCTGAATTTGAGACTTTCTACACAAAAAATATTCTTTTAAACGAGGGTATTCGCGCTTGGATGGCGGCTCAGGATCAGCCTCATGAAAACCTTATATTCCCTGAGGAGGTTTTACCACGTGGAAACGCTCTTTAATGGAACTTTAGCTTTAGCTGGCCGTGACCAAGAAAGCACCGGTTTTGCTTGGTGGGCTGGGAATGCTAGACTTATTAATTTGTCCGGTAAACTACTTGGAGCTCACGTAGCTCATGCCGGATTAATCGTATTCTGGGCCGGAGCAATGAATTTATTTGAAGTGGCTCATTTTGTACCAGAGAAACCTATGTATGAACAAGGATTAATTTTACTTCCGCACCTAGCTACTTTAGGTTGGGGGGTAGGTCCTGGAGGAGAAGTAATAGACACCTTTCCATACTTTGTATCTGGAGTACTTCACTTAATTTCCTCTGCAGTCTTAGGTTTTGGCGGTATTTATCATGCTCTTCTTGGACCTGAAACTCTTGAAGAATCTTTTCCATTCTTCGGTTATGTATGGAAAGATCGAAATAAAATGACTACAATTTTGGGCATTCACCTAATTTTGTTAGGTCTAGGTGCTTTTCTTCTGGTATTTAAAGCTGTTTATTTTGGAGGTGTATATGATACCTGGGCTCCAGGTGGGGGAGATGTAAGAAAAATTACCAACTTAACTCTTAGCCCCAGCATCATTTTTGGTTATTTACTAAAATCTCCTTTTGGGGGAGAAGGATGGATTGTTAGTGTGGACGATTTAGAAGATATTATTGGCGGACATATATGGTTAGGTTCTATTTGTATATTTGGTGGAATTTGGCATATCTTAACCAAACCGTTCGCATGGGCTCGCCGTGCATTTGTATGGTCCGGAGAGGCTTATTTGTCTTATAGTTTAGGTGCTTTATCTGTCTTTGGTTTCATTGCTTGTTGTTTTGTCTGGTTCAATAATACCGCTTATCCTAGTGAGTTTTATGGACCTACTGGTCCAGAAGCTTCTCAAGCTCAAGCATTTACTTTTCTAGTTAGAGACCAACGTCTTGGAGCTAATGTGGGATCTGCACAAGGACCTACTGGTTTAGGTAAATATCTAATGCGTTCCCCGACTGGAGAGGTTATTTTTGGAGGAGAGAAACCATGCGTTTTTGGGATCTTCGTGCTCCTTGGTTAGAACCTCTAAGGGGTCCAAATGGTTTGGACTTGAGCAGACTGAAAAAAGACATACAACCTTGGCAAGAACGACGTTCGGCAGAATATATGACTCATGCTCCTTTAGGTTCTTTAAATTCTGTCGGTGGTGTAGCTACAGAGATCAATGCAGTCAATTATGTCTCTCCTAGGAGTTGGTTAGCGACCTCTCATTTTGTTCTAGGATTCTTCTTTTTTGTAGGACATTTGTGGCATGCGGGAAGGGCTCGTGCAGCTGCAGCAGGGTTTGAAAAAGGAATTGATCGTGATTTGGAACCCGTTCTTTTCATGACTCCTCTTAACTAAGATCTTCTATATCTACTCTATATATTGCTTTTTTTCGGTTCTGGCTCGGCTATCCCATCTAGCCGAGTCTTTCTTTCTATGAAAGAAAGGAAAAAAAACAAAAAAAGAAAGCCATTTTTGCAATAATAAAAAATTATTGGAGAGAGAGGGATTCGAACCCCCGATAGTTCGAAGAACTATGCCGGTTTTCAAGACCGGAGCTATCAACCACTCGGCCATCTCTCCTAAAGATAATCTATATTTTATTCCTACAAATAAAATACTACCATATATTACTCATATGAGATGAGTAACTAATTATCTGCCCATCTCTTATATTAATCATTTGGAGATATCTACATATACTGTATACATATCTATATGAAGGAGTATGTCTATTTTTGAAATGAATAGAATAGGAAAGTCAACTTTCCTTCATGTTCAAATCAAGTAATAAGTTTTAAAGAAAAGAATCACTTGATTTATAATGAAAACCTTCCAAATTGTATATTATTACAATTTGAACTAAGTGAGGGATCCATTGTATAATTCATTTGTTGGTAGCTTGGAGGATTAGATGACTATTGCTTTCCAATTAGCTGTTTTTGCACTAATTGCAACTTCATCAGTCTTACTGATTAGTGTACCTCTTGTATTTGCTTCTTCTGATGGTTGGTCAAGTAACAAAAATGTTCTATTTTCCGGTACATCATTATGGATTGGATTAGTCTTCTTAGTAGCCATTCTTAATTCTCTAATTTCTTGAATTTTTTTGATATTTCCCTCCCCATCACTTCTGTGAATCAATTTAGATTTAATCTGAATTATTAAAAACATTTGTGATTCATTAGATATAATTCAATATTCAGATTTTCCGAATTTCAAAAAATTCAAATATTATTTCACTTAGAAAAGTATCTAAATTCTATACTGCAGTATTCAAGCTTTACTATAAAATAGTAATACCTGGCCTTACACAAATAGAATCCAGACGCATATATGACATATTATATATGTCATATATGTGTGGACATATTGCGTGCGTATCAGGAATAAAAAAATTGCGGATATGGTCGAATGGTAAAATTTCTCTTTGCCAAGGAGAAGACGCGGGTTCGATTCCCGCTATCCGCCCACGCTCATACTATAGTATATAGTATACTATATACTATACTATTTCTTTTATAGTATTAGTATTTCTTTGAAAAAAGAGGCATCATGCTATGAAATAATTAATGATATAACAAATAAAAAAAATCTAAGAGACTAAATTCTTACTAAAGCTAAAGAAATTTAAGTATAAACATATTATGTTAGAGAAATTAAACATTTCTTTCTAGTTTGGAAAAAAGAATGAATATGGTATTTTAATATAGTATTTTACTAAGATTATATGGTATTTTACTAAGATTTTCTATTTTATTTCATTGAAATCAAATTCAAATAAATTCTTAGAATGAATTTCATTTTTAATTGAAATTCTGCTTTAAGAAATTTTTATTTAAATGATATGAAAAAAATGTAAACCAATTTCTTTTTCATAAAAGAAATATATATGGGAGCATAAGGAATCGAACCTTTTTCTATTTTAATTAGAATAGAATTTTTTATATATTCTATACAATGGAAAAAATTCTATTATTATCACAAGAAAATTTTTGAACCTAACCGAACCGGAACAAATTACGTTGCCTTCACAAATAACCTTAGATTCGTCAGAAGATTTGAAACCCAGATTGGTAATTACCAATGGTAATTACCAATCGGTGACATCCCCATTTCCATCGATTTGCTATTAAAAACTAATAGCAAATGATATTGAGTCGATTCGAGGCAAGTGTTCGAATCTATTATGACATAAGCATAAGATGCCCAACGGATTTTTTTTAGATCTTGAAAAAAGAAAATACCTTCTCAGTATTATGAATAGAATATTTAATTTCTAATTAATATAGTTTTAAATGTTAGCCATGATGCCATTTATCAATATTTTTGAAGCAGGATCGAAGTTGTTTATATATTAGTATATTAGTATATATATATATATATATATATATATAATATATATATATTTTTTTTTTTATTTTTTGAGGCTATCATAAAATACTTCATATAAGTCTACTTTCATAGAACATAGAACATAGTATCTTTCTTTGTACTTAAAGAAGAATCAAGTACAAATCAAAAGATATCCGATTATTTTATTTATTAGAATAGAAGATAGAAAAGAGAATTTGAAATGTCTTTTTTGTGTGTTAACTTATCTTGTTCTTTCTTTCTATCACTAGATTTTAGAAAAATATTTTTACTAATATTACTAATAATCTAAGAATATTATAATTACTAAATTAGTATTAAATTCTATAATTATCAAAGTGATTATACTAATCAAATAGTATTTTGTAAAAATATATGGGTATAGTTACCTATTCATATCTATTCATCTGCATATTGTATCTGACAACAAAGATAGATTAAGTCACGCTATATCATAATTTTTTTTTATTAAATATTTTCAATGCAGTCCAAAATAAAAGCAAAATTCGTTCTAACTAGAGATATTATATATAAGAGAGAAAATGCATTAGAATCTTTGTAATTTTTTCTATTCTGGGGTTTATATATAAATGAGAATTTTATTATAATTCCTAATTGAAAAAAATTTGACTTTTTCAAGTAATTTATACTAATATACTAAAATAGTAATATACTAAATTTAAGAATTTAAGATAAAAAAAATCCAAAATGAAATCAAGAATAATTAGAATTAAAACTAGAATTAAAATTCTAGTTAATGGTTCCAATTTGACCTAAATTTTGGGATCTATCACTGGAAATCCTTTTTTTATCAATTCAAATCGATTGAAGAATTCCTCAATAGATAAAGGAAAGAAGTTCTTAAAGAATATGTATGTGTTTTGAAATAGAATGAATTATTTCAATTTAATTCAATAAAAAACAAAAATCCTCCCCCCTTTTTTTGGAAGGGGATAAGCAAAATAAATAGGATTAAAAAAAAAAAAGAAAAAAGAATTGAATCATTTTTCTCGATTTTGAATTAGATTTGGCGACATGGCCAAGCGGTAAGGCAGGGGACTGCAAATCCTTTATCCCCAGTTCAAATCTGGGTGTCGCCTTTTCAACAAGATATTTAAAATTTCTTTTTCTATATCCTACTAATAAAATTTGACAAATTTTTGTTCTTTATAATTAATAATTAGAGACAAAGATTTTCTTGATACTGGATTTCTCTAATTCCTCGTTCGAGAAAATAGAAAAACTTGTCCAGTGGAATTCAAAAAAATAAAGGAATAGGTTTAAGATTTGTAGTGACAGCTCCTCTTTCTCTCATAGAAAGAGAGACAGTAAGTTTAGATTAAATAGAAAATTATTAACGTATACAATACAATAATGTATTATTTATGTATCTTGATAATACATTTAGATATTTCTTAAAAAAAAAAAAGAGTTTGTATGTCAGATTTTTAAGGCTTTCTACGAGAGATTCTACCTAAAATTAAGCTAAGCACTTTCTATTTTTTAATTGGTTTATTAATAGCCTTATAAATCAGAATCGTATTTTGACTCTTCACTAATAATTGTATTATTATTATTGATCAATAATGGAATAATTACTTCATAGAAATAGGAGACACAAATTACATGGATTTAGTCAGTTTTGCTTGGGCTGCTTTAATGGTAGTCTTTACATTTTCACTTTCCCTTGTAGTATGGGGAAGGAGTGGACTTTAATTAGGAAGATTTTTTGAGAAATCATTCGAGTAATCGAATTATATCAATCAATTTTTTCTTTGATCTTTTTACATCAATGGATCTTGCAAAGCTTTATTCAATAAAAGCTTGTCTCTCTTTTACAAGATAATCTATAAAAAACTCTCTACTGCGATAGAAATAAGTATATTCTACCGCAGTAGATCGTTTGTTTTAGTTAACACTTGGGATTCTCTTTTTTTTAATCACTTTCTTTTATTTCTTTATTTCTTTAATTATTGATAAGAATTTCTAATTCAAGTTTAAGTCAAATTAATCCTTTTGGCTGACTGTTTTTACGTAGATAATAAGTAAAAAAGCAGTAGGAACTAGAATGAACAGTGCAGTAGCAATAAATGCGAGAATATTGACTTCCATAATCTCATTTTTCTTTTTTTTTTTTTTTCGCAATAACTCGGGATATAATCCCATAGAAAGGAGATATTGAACTCCTTTAAATAAATGAAATTCAATAGGATGGTTTGCATCCTGATAATATTGAATCGGATCCTTTTTTTGAGTAAAGGATATCTGATCTATCAAATCGATTTATTGTTGAGAATTAAATAGTATAACATAGGAAGATCTTTTACCCATACTAGTTTGGTAATGGATTGGATTAGTCCTTTTCCACTTTTTGTGTCTTATAGCTTATTGTCTGCCTATTGTCTGTCTTCCTTATCTTAATATCCTTAATTTTTCTTATATTTTGAAATTTAATGCAATTAAGGATTTTTATTTAAATGACTGAAATTCTATAGGTCAGTCACACACATATCCAAACTAAGACTAGAAGTATGATGGTAAAAAGAGAAGATAATAAAATCGAATATTCTAAGAAATTAACTGAAAAGGTTCATTTCTTCATTTTCTCTTTTTTTTAGTAAGTCTCTCCTTTTTCGGATTTGGAATGGAATGCATATATTCCAAATTAAGTCTGCTACTTGAATGAAAATATTAAGTATAAAAAAAAATCGGAACTAAAAGAGGTGTACTTTATTTAATATGAAGAGTACTTTGTTTGTTAAGGTAATTATACAAAGTTTATTCTTTATTAATAAAGAAAAAAATAAAACTTTTTATTTTTATTTATAAAAAAAATAAAAACTTGTAAAATAGCATCATTTTATTGATCAAGAACAGTAAAAAAAAAAGTATGACGAGGGTCGATGGTATAAATAAAAGACTGAATGAATATAGTAAAACTTTTGATTCGTAGAATCAGGATATTAGAAATATATATCTTATCAATCAATAGATAGTAGTCAAAAAAAAATGAGATTTCTGCATCCATATTTATCTGGGTAATAAATGCAAAACGAAAACAAAAGAGATATTCATTCCAATAAAATATCATTTCAATGATTATTAAAATTGAGATTTTGTTTTCTGCCTCCCTTTTTACACGAAAAAGAAAAGAAAAATGGATGAATATTTCGGATTCTAGTTCGGGACTGACGGGACTCGAACCCGCAGCTTCCGCCTTGACAGGGCGGTGCTCTAACCAATTGAACTACAATCCCAGCAAAGCAAGGTCTATGGTATAAATATTCATAAAGGTAATATGAATATCATCCCATTCAGCTATATGCTATACGAAAGTTAAAAATAATATTTTTACAATATTAATATATTCACATATTAATATTATATAGACTCTAGTCAGAGTGAGACAGATTACTAGTAATCTTTTATTGTTTTATTCAAATTGTTTTATTCAAAAAAACAGATAATTTATCTGCTCTTTAAGAGCAATAAACTCTTTTTTTTTTTTAATGAGACTTTATTAAATGAAATTTCAGTAATAATTTACTGATTGAAACTTCAAAAACTTTCATGAATCTCAATTCTTAGAAAGAAAAATTGATAAGAATGCATATAGAATATGCATATCATATAAATACACGATATGCATATAAATACACGAACTCTTTTCATTAATTTAATGGATGGTTTGACATTTCCTTTTATTTAAAGTCCTTAATTAAATATTAATTAAAAGGAAATCTCAAATATCAAATATATATTACTAAATCATATATAACATATATATTCATAGAGTAGCATTTTTGGGCCGAGCTGGATTTGAACCAGCGTAGACATATCGCCAACGAATTTACAGTCCGTCCCCATTAACCGCTCGGGCATCGACCCTGGGTGGAAGGATTAATTCTAGGTTTAACGAAGAATTAATCCTATGTTTCTTAATAAACCCGGGAGAATTAAATTAATCTTAGGTTTATTGATTAATTATCACCTTACCAACTTTTTATCTTACCCCCAGGGGAGATCGAATCCCCGCTACCTCCTTGAAAGAGAGATGTCCTAACCACTAGACGATGGGGGCAAATCTGCCCACACCTCGTCATCAGTCAGTATTCAAATTATAATATGTATTTTTTTACTGTCAATAGACTTTTATATTACTTTACTTTATTCTTTCTTTTTTGATCATTTTTGTCATCATATTTTTATCATGTTTTTGATCACATTTTTTATTTTTTTATGACTTGATCCAAAAAGTATTCCCTATTCTTATGTTAAGATTGCGTATAATTTTTTGATTTGATAATTCATTTATGAACTATTCTATCCTAAATTATAATGATAAGAATTTAACGAAAAGAGCTTAGTTGAAGAATTCCTTCAATTCAGGTAGTTATGTAATGTAATCGGTCTACGAGAAGAGTACAATTTCTTTTTACTTCATAATTATTTTAATTTAAAGTAAATCGGAGCTCGTTGCTTCATTTGATGTTCAGATCAAATATGTCTATTACTACATGTACACTTTTTCATGTACACTTTTTCTATTTCATATTTCAAAAAGATTCGGTTTTTCCGTTCCTAGTATGAAATTCTTCTGAATAATATGAAATGTAGAACTTTAAATTTAATTATTATCATTTTTAAATTTAATTATTATCATTTTTTTCTATTTTATATAGAAAAGATTCCATAATTGGAAGAAAGTAGCAGAATCATGTTTCAGGAATATTTTATCAATACATTTCCATTCCATTAATTTATACTTCTTGCAAATCCTCACGTTTTTTTTTTGGAATGAAAGCGGTTTTTCTTCATTATTCTATTCCACCTCTTTTCTTCATTATTCTATTCCACCTTTTTAAAAATAAAATCATTCTATTTCTATTCCACCTCTTTACAAAAAAAATAAAATTTCATAATCCTATGGGAGGCATAAAATATATGGTACATTTTTTGTCAAATTATGGCCCACTGGTCATTCGTCCACAAGAGTTTAGAAAAGATTGAAAAACTTTTGAAAAAATTCGTCATTCACCATATTGTTGAGCCGTTATCAACATTTATTTTTCCTACAAAAAAAAGAATTAATTCCAATCAAGATAGAAATTCTTGGAATGAAGCATCATCTGATGATGATGAATTAGATGAGGAGGACTCTTTATCATCAGAAGACTTTGATTCCAAGTCAGATGAGGACTCTTTGTCAGAGTCAAATGAAGGATCATCTGAGGAGGAATCAGATGTTGAGTCCTATTATATATAAGGACTTTTTCTTTTATCGAGAGTTAGAACATTATTCCAATTGGTCTTTAAGAAATCATATTATTCCGTTTATTTACCAGATTGATCGGTTCATAGAATACCATAAGCAAAAAGAAACTCTTTTTGCAACAAGTGTTCTCAATTTACTAGAAGAAATAAAGAAAATAGTTACCTATTTCAAATCGTCAATCGATGATCCTTATCCATCAGAGGAGTTGGACCCATTGTACTCTTGCCATTATAAGTGGTTTGAGATGCAGTACTTCAAGTGGGATCTAACTCAATCAGAGGAGTTGGCCCCATCGTATTCACTCCCTTTGTCGGAATCCGAGTGGGAAGAGAGGGATTCGCAAATTAATGAGCTCCCTCCGAGATATCGTTGCGAATTGATTTCTTACTGGGTCCGGGGTTCTATTTTCTCGACTAAAATAAAATATCGAGAAATCCAAATTTCGGGACCAAAGGTGATAAAATTTCTCCGAAAAATTTCGGAGGTATTGCGTACTATATGAATCAATTTTTATCCAAATCAAATCCTTCATTTTATTTGGATAGAATAAAAAAGTAGTAATGGACATATATGGAGTTCACTAAAATTTCATGTGATTTATCAAACAGAATAGAAATTCCATCATTACTAGATTGATCTATAGATAGGGATCGTCAAGAAATAATGATCAACTAAAGGGATTTTTTTCGATAATAAATAAGCTTCAGATTAAGATGATTTGGAATGAAAATAGGGGAATGTCAACAATACCTGGGTTTAATCAGATACAATTTGAGGGCTTTTGCAGATTTATTACTAAAGGCTTGAAGGAAGAATTTGATAAGTTTCCAGAAAAAAAAATGAAAGATATAGATCAAAATATGGAATTTCTATTTTTTGTGGAAAAATATCAATTGGTAGAACCCTTGATAAAAGAAAGAGATGCTTTTTATGAATCACTTACATATTCTGCAAGATTATATGTACCCGCGGGATTAATTCGAAAAACCAGTATAAAAATGCAAAAACAAACCGTTTTTTATAGGAAACATTCCTTTAATGACTTCCCAAGGAACTTTTATAATAAATGGAATATATAGAACTGTAATTAATCAAATATTGCAAAACCCTGGTATTTATTATCGTTCAAGATTGGACCGCGAAGGAATTTCTGTCTATACGGCCACTATAATATCAGATTGCGGAGGAAGGATAAAGTTAGAAATGGATACAAAAGCAAGGATATGGGTGCGTGTGAGTAGGAAACAAAAGATATCGATTCTAGTTCTATTATTAGCTATGGGTTCGAATCTGAAAGAAATTCTAGATAATGTTCGTTACCCTGAGATTTTATTGTCTTTCGCAAATGATAAGAAGGAACTAAAAAAGATTAGTTCAAAAGAAAATGCTCTTTTGGAGTTTCACAAAAAGTTTTTTTCTAAAGAAGAGAAGGAACAGAAAGATATTGTATCTTCAGAGTCCTTATGTGAGTACTTACAAAAGGACTTTTTAGAAAAATTTTATAAAAAAAAATGCGAACTAGGAAAGATTGGTCGACGAAATATGAATCGGAGACTTAATCTCGATATATCTCAGGACAATATATTTTTGTTACCAAAAGATATATTGGCTGCTGCCGATCATTTGATTGAAATGAAATGGGAAATGGGTACACTTGATGATATGAATCACTTGAAGAATAAACGTATTCGTTCTGTAGGAGATCTTTTACAGGATCAATTTAGATTGGCTCTCTCTCTTTTAGAAAAGGCAGTTCGGAATACTATATCTGTAGCAATTTCTCGTAATAAATGGATACGAAGTCCTCAAATTTTGGTAACTTCAACTTCATTCAAAACTACTTATGAATCGTTTTTTGGTCTTCACCCCTTATCGCAACTTTCAGATCAAACTAATCCATTAGCACAAGTAGCTCATGGTCGAAAATGGAGTTTTTTGGGTCCTAGAGGACTGACAAGTCGGACTGCTAGTATTCAGATACGAGATATCCATCCTAGCTACTATGGACGTATTTGTCCAATTGATACATCTGAAGGTACTAATGTTGGACTTATTGGATCCTTAGCTATTTATGCACGGATTGGTCATTGGGAATCTATAGAAAGTCCGTTTTATAAAATATCTGAGAAATCAAGAAAAAAAAAAGGACAGATGGTTTATTTATCACCAACAAAAGATGAATATTATATGATAGCAGCAGGAAATTCTTTGGCTTTGAACCAGGGTATTCAAGAAGAAGAGGTTGTTCCTGCTCGATACCGTCAAGAATTCCTAACTATTGCGTGGGAA
>JASGLE010000919.1:5000-20738 GCA_030179965.1 Cyperus esculentus
GTTTTTTTTTGGCTTTTTGACCCCATATTGTAGGGTCGATCTCGAAAGATAGGAAAGATCTCCCTCCAAGCCGTACATACGACTTTCGTCGAATACGGCTTTCCACAGAATTCTATATGTATCTATGAGATCGAGTATGGAATTCTGTTTACTCACTTGAGATTGAGTATCCGTTTCCCTCCTAATCCTGTTAGGATTGGAAATCCTGTATTTTACATATCCATACGATCGAGTCCTTAGGTTTCCGAAATACATAGTTTAATGTAAAAAGAAGTGCTTCGAATCATTGCTATTTGACTCGGACCTGTTCTGAAAAAGCCGAGGTATTTCGAATTCTTTGTTGACACGGACAAAGTAAGGGAAAACCTCTGAAATGATTTCCATATTGGACCCTGGACATATAATAGTTCCGAATCGAATCTCTTTAGAAAGAAGATCTTTTGTCTCATGGTAGCCTGCTCCAGTCCCCTTACGAAACTTTCGTTATTGGGTTAGCCATACACTTCACATGTTTCTAGCGATTCACATGGCATCATCAAATGATACAAGTCTTGGATAAGAATTTACAACGCACTAGAACGCCCTTGTTGACGACCCTTTACTCCGGCAGCATCTAGGGTTCCTCGAACAATGTGATATTTCACACCGGGTAAATCCTTCACCCTTCCTCCTCTTACTAATACTACAGAATGTTCTTGTAAATTATGGCCAATACCTGGTATATAAGCAGTGATTTCAAATCCAGAGGTTAATCGTACTCTGGCAACTTTACGTAAGGCAGAGTTTGGTTTTTTGGGGTTGATAGTGGAAAAGTTGACAGATAAGTCACCCTTACTGTCACTCTACAGAACCGTACATGAGATTTTGACCTCATACAGCTCCTCGTTCAATTCTTTCGAAGTAATTGGATCCTTTTCTTCGTTCGAGAATTTCTTCCCTTCTTCCACTCCGTTCCGAAGAGTGACTAAGACCAATTCAGTCACGTTTTCATGTTCCAATTGAAGACTTTTCTTTTATGATCAAAGGAGAAGATTTCTCTTTTACCAAACATATGCGGATCAAATCACGATCTTCTAAAAAGATCAAGAACTCTTTCTCGATAGAAATCCCTTTGCCCCTCATCCAGAAAGAAGGATCCTTTTTGAGTTTCAATTTCTTCATTTTGAATCCGGGCTCTTCTACTTTTTTTTTGATTTCCTCGCTGCGCGCCTGGATTCTTTATTTCATTTCGAATTTTATTCTTCTATCCCATAGGTATACCCTTTGAATCCATAGAGAACCTTTTCTTCTTTATGAATCTATATTATTACATTCCAATTTCTTCCCGATACTTCTCAAGGAAAATCCCCAATTGGATCCAAAATTGACGGGTTAGTGTAAGCTTATCCATGCGGTTATGCATTCTTGAAATAGGAATCAACTTTCTGATCCTGGCTTTCGTGCTTTGGTGAATTGTCCTAGATCCTTTCGATGACCTATGTTGTGTTGAAGGGATATCTATATGATCCGATCGATTGCGTAAGGCCCGCGGTAGCAATGGAACTGGGGAAAGTATACAGAAAAAATAGTTCTTTTCTATTAGATTACTATTCGTTTTAGTATAAGTTAGTGATCCCCTTAGGGATCCCGGCTCTTTGAGTCCTTTCTTCCGTGATGAATTTTTAGCACCAGCCCTACATTTTTTCTCTGTGGACCAAGGGGCTCAGCAGGAAGAGGGTTCATGAGAGAAGTACGGGGGTCAACCTGCTTCAAATATACAACATGGATTCTGGCAATCCAATGGAGTTGGACCCTCATGTCGATCTGAATGAATCAGTTTTTCTACTCTGTTTTTGGTTGTTCGCCTAAACAAGAAAGGAATTCATTCTTGTTTAGGCAGTTTCTATCATCCATACATAGTGCTTTGATCTAAGATTTCAATTCATGCTTCAACAGTAGCATATGAACTAAGGTCGAAAATATCGAATAAACAAGTGTTTCCACGACTCTACCACCCGGCCAATCCTCTTCCACTTAATCCCCTTTTTCATGGCCATATATCTTTACGGATAAGGAATGGAGAAATCTTTCTCCTGTTCCACAAATCAAATGGTTCATTTACTCCGGGAGAAGCCATCTCTTTCTCAACAATATTTTTTTCATTTGATCCAAGAGCCTTCCCTTAGATAGGAACAGATTTGCTAAATACTGATAACTCTCCAACAGAATATGAGAAGAGAAAGATCCTTTACATAAGGAACTATGGATTCTAAGTCTTCTTTGCCATCTCTGACGACGAGCCAACAATTCAGTGTGCTTTTTTTGCTTATTGAACCAATTTTCATTGAAAGATGAAGAAGGATACTTATCTAGGTCTAGGTCAGACCTCTTCTCAAACAATTCTCGACGTGAAAACCAAAAGTCCAGCCGTATGACTACCAAAAAGAATGGCTGCGGAGGTTCCCAAATGAATCGGTTTATTAGAAAAACGCTTTGTTCTTTGGAAAATCTCTCTTTTTTCTGGTACAGAATTGTTCCACTCTGCAAGAACTCCGAATCTTTCTCTTGAAGCTCCTCCTCTTGAAGCTTATCTTCCTCGTGATCAAGAGGCCACTTGCCCTGAAAAGACTCGGCCCAATAAAGAAATCCGGATTTCATATGGATATTCTCAATTTCGAGATTATCAAATAGATAGCGCCTTATTTTAGCAGACCGAACTATTTGAAACTATTTGATTGAAGAAATCGTTTTCTATCTCTTGCGGGTTCACCGCTTCGTGCCCTTCTTCAAACTCCGATTCGTCTATTTCATTTCTCAATCTATCATAATGGATAGAAAAAGATTTCTGTTGCATCATATCTAACGGATTCCTTGGTTCGGACCGAAGAAGTAATGTCTCACTGAAATTTTTTTCTATCCTTTTCTCCCATTACAAAAGAAAGAGTTCAAATCTTCGCACTTATCACTTATCAGAGTCCATTTCATAAGGATCTTCTCACTTATCCGAGTCCATTTCATAAAAATCTTCTCAAGAATTACCCATGGTATATCAAAAATATCTTGAATTTTTGATACCAAGTTTGGTAATATCAAGTTGAAATAAATCTCGGAAAGGATGGATCTTATAAGTTTGAACCCACTCGTAGTTAAGATCGTGGGGAGATATTTTTTGTAAATATTGCACTCGTAGTAATAAATATTATCTTTTTATCTTTAATATCTCCCTCGAAAATGATCACAGAAATCAGATCTTTTTTTTTTAAGGTTATCTTGATCCTACGTTTATTAACATATTTTTTTTTGCTTCGAAAACGAAAAAGACTCCAGTTTTCTTTCTTTCCGGATGGTAAAGATTTCTTAGAACATGGATTTGATTAACAAACACTCCATGTTTGAATTGACACTGAGATACGGATGCAAGTTCTTAACTTTTGAATCAGATCGATTCATATATGATGAATAAAATCTCCAAAGAATTTCTAAAAAGTCCGTGATCGAGGAACTTTCTCTATAGCTATAGAATTTTGGATCGGCTGTAATTGGATCAAAATTTCTTGGTGGCGAGATGAAAGATCTTAAGGATTCCAGATTGGATTTCTTTGGATAAAGAGTCCTTGGAAAAACAAAAGATCCGTAAAACTTATTATAAATTTTTCGATAGAATTTAGATAATTTATACATAAAAGACTTGTACAAATTATCTCTTGTGTTTACCCCTTGTGGAAAATCCTGATCGTGAGGTATTTGTGTGTCAGAGATTCGCAGAGAAAGAGTCAAAAAAAATTGTTTTTTTTTTACCGACGTACAAAGAAGAAATTATTTTGTTGCGAATAAACAATATAATTCTTTTCAATTGGCTGGAATTTTCTACTTCAATGAGATTCGATCTTGTTAAATCATATTCAATATTGCATAAGATATTTTTTTCCTTTCCTAATAAACCGATTTCCCAACCACACATTGTCGAACCAAAAATTCGATTCGTGCGGATTCTTCCCCCAACTAACCATCGGATGGATCATGTATACACAACAATAGAAATTCAAGATCTTTGTTATTTCTATCTTTGAATGAGATTTGAATTCCAGCTACGGTTTCATTACAAATCAAGTCCCTATTTTTTATGATCAGGTTTCTCGACCACCAGGAACTCCGAATGATACAGATATACTTTTTCTTTCTTGGAAGAACACAATGAATTTCTTCTCCATCCATAAAAAAACTCCCAGAAAAGGTTTTTCCTTTTGGAAGCGAAACAACCAAGTTATTGGAAGAACAAAAAGATTCTTCCCTGCATTCAACCGAACTAAGAAGCCCCCTCAAATCGAGATTTTTTCTTTCTATTAGATTTTGATTGTGGACACGATAGAGAAAGACTCCTGCTAGAACAAAAATCAAAGTCTTTAAAAAATTCTTTACGACAGCCTGCATTTGGCCGAAATCAATGAGAGTTTTCATGATCCTCCATATTTTTCTTATTTATTTTATATATATACGATAAAAATGAAAAATATTTTCTTTTTATTCGTATTGTATTTATTAAGTAATTTTTTCTCGTATTAACGAATTTTTTATCATAAACGAAATTTTTCTAGTATTGTATTAACGAATTAGCTATTTTAGAAACCTAAAGGTTTGCACTCATTAGAAGATCAGAACAGACAGATAAAAAAGCTGATTCCATTTTATTGCTGCAATGATTAATTGCATATTAATCTCGATTCTGGAAGTAACTATAATAAAAAGAAAATATAAGGCGGCTTTTACTTTTAATATCCATTTTTCGAATTGAATTCAAAAAAAAGTGAAGGAATCACAATCCTTTCAATTCTAAGATATATCTCTGTTCTGTCTTTTTTCATTCATATATTTGATATCAAGAAAAGATTAAGTAATACAAATCGTATCAATTAAGACATATATCATTTTTTTTTCATATTGAAATTTTAGAAATTTGACTTCGTGCTCCGAATGAATGATGGTTTACTCAATACAATATCTCTTCGGCGAAACAGCGGATATCTTGATCGGGGAAGAGAACGGGTCAATCTCATATGACCCAATATGTTTGACAAGTCACACTATATGTCAAGCCAAGCTTTTCGGTTCCAGGACGGCGAAAAGATACTTTTGGTATTCCTATACTCAAAAATTTCAACCAAAAAATGCATATCCTTTATTCACTTAAATAAGGAAAGGTGAAAATCCATGATTTCTTGTCTTCATTCCTTTTTCTTCTATTTGATACATCGATTTTGATACACCGATTTCTTCTCTTTGATTTTGATACATGGAAGGGTTTTTTGATAGAGTAAGACAGAATGGATTCAAAAAAACTGTAACGAAAGGATTGATCATTCGAATAAGTATCCATTTATTCTCCAATAATGCAATCTTCCCCTTGCGTATTGGTACTTATCGGGTATAGAATAGATCTGCTTCTCTTTGTTCTTACGAACAGAGTTGTTCCCTTATTTTTCTTTTCAATGAGATGAAATAAAAATGAACCACAGAATCTACTAAAAAAAAGTTTAGGTACACAATATATCGTCTTCTTAGTTTAATACGTACGAGAAAATCAAGTTTCTATTTCTCTTTGATAAAGGGGGTATTTCCATGGGTTTACCTTGGTATCGTGTTCATACTGTCGTATTGAATGATCCCGGTCGACTGCTTTCTGTTTCTATAATGCACACAGCTCTAGTTGCTGGTTGGGCCGGTTCGATGGCTTTATACGAATTAGCTCCTCTGACCCCGTTCTTGATCCAATGTGGAGATTATGATCAGAAATATTATTTCATTAATTGCATCCATGGCTGAATGGTTTAAAGCGCCCAACTCATAATTGGCAAATTCGTAGGTTCAATTCCTACTGGATGCACCCTAATAGGAAGGGTCAAAAAGTCTATCGGAATTGGCTCAATGGGATCTTCCATAACGAATTAATTGGTATAGTATATTCATACCCTAACATAGGAAGAGTAAGAACTAGAATTCTGATCGATACTAAAACTCATAGGGAAGAAAATGGATTTATGGATGGAATCAAATATGCAGTAGTTAGAGGAAAAAGTCTTCGCTTATTGGGGAAGAATGAATCTTTAATGAAATACCAAAATCCAGAGGATGTATTTGCGCGATAGGCTCATTTATGGACTTATTGTGAAAATTGTGAGACATCCATTTACAAAAAATATGCACAAAAAAACAAATCTATTTGTCAACATGGTGCATTTCATTTACCAATGGAGAGTTTAGATCGAATCGAATCTTTGATTGATTGATTCGGGTACTTGGGATCCTACGGATGAGAATATAGTTTCTATTGATCCCTATGAGATTCTTAGAAAAAAGAAAGATAAGAATACATAGAGGAATAGATTTCTATATATAGAAATATATATATATATTATATATATATATATATATATTTTTTTTAATAAAGGAGAAATTCTCCTAAGATACCGAGAGGAAGGAGAAGTAGATAACCATTTGTTCAACAATGACAAATTATTACACGAGGAAGAACTTGAAGACCTTGTATACATACTTCTAATGTCGAATCAGGATCAACAAAGAAAGAAATCAAGGATTGAGTCGAACTAAGGTAATAGCTATGAATAGTCATCTTCTACCCCGAAAGGGCTAGAAGAATGGCACCTATTATGGGACATACAATGCATTACAGGCGTATGATCATTACGCTTCGACCGGGTTATTCTATTCCACCTCTTCTAGAGATTCTTTATTCTATTCCACCTCTTCTAGAGAAAAGAACTTAAAGAAAAATACTTAATAACACGGCGATACATTTATACAAAACTTCTAGTCGGAGCACACGCAATGGAGCCGTAGAAAGTCAAATGAAATCCAATCCACGAAATAATTTGATCTATGGACGACATCGTTGTAGTAAAGGTCGTAATGCCAGAGGAATTATTACCGTAAGGCATAGAGGGGGGGGGTCATAAGCGTCTATACCGTAAAATCGATTTTCGACGGAATCAAAAAGACATATCTGGTAGAATCGTAACCATAGAATACGACCCTAATCGAAATACATACATTTGTCTTATACACTACGAGGATGGTGAGAAGAGATATATTTTACATCCCAGAGGAGCTATAATTGGAGATACCATTTTTTCTGGTAAAGGAGTTCCTATATCAATGGGAAATGCCCTACCTTTGAGTGCGGTTTGAACTATTGATTTACGTAATTGGAAGTAACCAATTAGGTTTACGACAAAACCTAGAAATCGATCACTAATCCATTTGGAGTACCTCTATGGAATAGACCTCAACAGAAAACTGTTGAGTAAGGGCAGCAAGTGATTGAGTTCAGTAGTTTCTCATAGAAAATTATTGACTCTAGAGATATGGTAATATGGAGAAAATTGTTTGAAGCACGCACAGAACTGGAAGCGCCCCTTCTTTCAAAGAGAGGAGGACGGGTTATTCACATTTCATTTGATGGTCAGAGGCGAATTGAAAGCTAAGCAGTGGTAATGAAGATCCCCCGAAGAGATGTCTCCTACGTTACCCGTAATATGTGTAAGTATCGACGTAATTTGATAGAGTCATTCGGTCTGAATGCTACATGAAAAACATAAGCCAGATGACGGAACGGAGAGACCTAGGATGTAGAAGATGATAATATGAATGATTCGGGAGATTAGGATTCCTAAATATCCACTCATGTGATACTTCATTATACGATGAAAAGATCTATTTTTTTCTATATCATCATATACATCTAGAAAGCCGTATGCTTTGGAAGAAGCTTGTACAGTTTGGGAAGGGGTTTTTTTGATAAAAAAGAAGAATCTACTTCAACCGATATGCCTTTAGGCACGTCCATACACAACATAGAATTCACACATGGAAAAGGCGGACAATTAGCTAGAGCAGCAGGTGCTGTAGCGAAACTGATTGCAAAAGAGGGTAAATCGGCCACATTAAGATTACCATCTGGGGAGGTTCGTTTGATATCCCAAAACTGCTTAGCAACAGTCGGACAAGTGGGTAATGTTGGGGTGAACCGAAAAAGTTTGGGTAGAGCTGGATCGAAGTGTTGGCTAGGTAAGCGTCCTGTAGTAAGAGGAGTAGTTATGAACCCTGTGGACCATCCACACGGGGGCGGTGAAGGAAGAGCCCCAATTGGTAGAAAAAAACCCGCAACTCCTTGGGGTTATCCTGCGCTTGGAAGAAGAACTAGGAAAAGGAGAAAATATAGTGATAGTTTGATTCTTCGTCGCCGTAAATAGGAATATTCAAAATCGAATTTTTGGAATTCGAAATAATGTGATGGGCGAACGACGGGAATTGAACCCGCGCATGGTGGATCCACAATCCACTGCCTTGATCCACTTGGCTACATCCGCCCCTTATCTAGCTAAAGAAAGGATTTTCTCTTTTTTCCATTCATCATTATTGTTTTTATTCTGACCTCGATACTTAGATCGAGATATTGGACATAGAATGCCAATCTTTACTATGCAAAAAAAGGAGTAATCAACTGTGATAGGTCAAAACAAAAGATTTGTAGCAAAGAAAAAGAAAAGATATGTAGCAAAGAAAAAGAAAAGATATGTAGCTAAGCATTTATCGGAAAAAACGGAAAAAATAAAAATGGGGCAGGAGAACGAAATCATAAGAACTTGGTCTCGGGCATCTACTATTACACCCTCCATGGTTGGCCGTACAATCGCTATTCATAATGGAAAGGAACATATACCTGTTTATATAACAGAATCTATGATAGGTTACAAATTGGGAGAATTCGTGCCTACCCGTTTTTGGGGGATAGATGCAATAAATGATAACGATAATAAATCTGTAATGAAGAATCAAAAAAAATAGGGATCAAACATAAGGAGAAAAAATCTTATGAAAAATTTTAAAAAGCTAGCGGATAACCCTATGAAAAAGAACTCAAGTTCAAGTAAAGGAGTCCAAGTTTTAGCTCAACATATAGGTATTTCTGTTTCCAAAGCGCGAAGAGTAATTGATCAGATTCGCGGACGTTCCTATGAAGAAACAATTATGATACTAAGTTTCATGCCTTATCAAGCATCTTATCCCATTTTCAAATTAGTTTATTCTGCAGCAAAAAATGCTAATCATAATATGGGTTTAAACGAAGCTGATTTATTCATTAGTAAAGCCGAAGTCAATAGAAGTACTATTAGAAAAAAGGCAAGACCCCGTGCTCAAGGACATAGTTATCCAATAAAAAGAAGCACATGTCTTATAAAAGTCGTACTCAAGGAAAAACCGAAATCTTTATTAAATCAATCTAAAATTTAGATTCCTTTTCATTTAAAAAGATATGGATGAAAAAAAGAAAATAGAGAATTATGGGACAAAAAACAAATCCACTTTGTTTCAGACTTGGTACAACCCATAGTCATCATTCTGTTTGGTTTGAAGAACCAAAAAATTATTCTACGAGTATACAAGAAGATCAAAAAATACGAAATTTTTTCAAGAATTATGTACAATATAGAATCAAAAAAGGTTTACAAATTGGTACCAAGAAATATTTAGAAAAATTAAAAAAAATAGAGCAAAAGAATAAAAAACAAAAAAGTAAAAAAAAAGAGAATATCTTTACCTCCCTTACCTCCCTTAGGCTTTGAAGGAATTATACGTATAGAAATTGAAAAACAAGGATTTAGAACACAAAAAACATTTATACGAGTCATCATCTATAGCGGATTCGTACCAAAATTCTTATTAAAAGGGAAATGTTTGGCAAAATTCAAGAAAAATGTAAAAAAACAAGAATTCTTTTCTATATACCCCAGATTAATTCGTATTCAACTCAAAAGAGCTGAACAATTATATAGCCAACCTAATCTTCTTGCAGAATTTATAACCTTACAATTAAAAAATAGAGTCCCCTTTAGAAAGACAATGCAACAAGCTATTGATTTAGCTAAAGAAACAGATACAAAAGGAATAAAACTTCAACTCGCAGGCCGTATCGACGGAAAAGAGATCGCACGTAAAGAAGGTAAAAGAAAGGGTAAACTTCCCCTACAAATAATTTGTGCCAAAATAGATTATTGTTCTCATACAATTCAAACTATCAATGGAGTTTTAGGCTTAAAAATTTGGATATTTAGAAAGTAGAGCAAAGTAGAAAAAAATGACTTTGTCTTTCTATATTTATAGCAACTAGAACTATTTTTTTAAACGCATAAGCCGACCCAGTTTACGAATTTATTCGAAATATCAACGAATTCCTAAGATTCTAGGTGGAATAGGAATTGTAATTCTGTCTACTTCTCAGGGTATAATGACAGATCGAGAAGCTCGACTTCAAAGAATTGGAGGAGAGATTTTGTGTTATATATGGTAATCCTCAAAAAAATAGAAAAAAAAGCTGTCAATAAAAAAAAATAATAATAATTTTGTATTTTAGAAATAATTATAATTATTTTTACGTTATTTAGCAGTTAAGTCTATTAATCCATATAATCGAGGAAAAAGATATGAAAGAGAAAAGAAAAACCAACATAGATATCAATAAAAAAGAGCAATTTCTTTATGAAGGAATAATTGTGGAACCGATCAAAGATATCTTTTTTTTTATCTTAAAAATCAAACCGTTGTGAGTTATCTAAATGAAAGAGAGCAATTTCTTTCTAAAGGACTTGTAACCCATCAAAGATATCATGTTCCACGTACGTCTGCATCATAATAGTCAAATCGTTGTGGGTTTTCGATCTTTCAATATGCGCCGTAATCGTATACGTGTGTTACTAGGGGATAGAGTCAAGATACAAATAAGTGAATTTGATTCACAAAGAGGGAAAATTTCTTATCGATTTCCCCAAGATAGAAAAAAAAAAGACAAATTCTTTGATTGATTCTATTAGAGAAAAACGAGGAATTCGAATTAGTTAGGGTTAAATCAAAATTGAATTGACTCTTTTAGTATAATTGCTATGCTTAGTGTGTGATTCGTTAGTTTTTTTTTCTTTCAAAGTTAGAATTGAAAAAATCAACTAATCCTTACTAAAAACTTATTTCATAATAAAAAAAACTAAAAACCAACCTATTGCTTCGTATTATCAAGATCCTAAGAAACAGTCACTATATGAATAAATCATATATTTGTAGCAACTGAAATCTCATCTTTTTTCTCTAATTCATAGAGAAAAAAGAGGATTATCCAGTGTTTAGTAAAAAAAAAAGGATTTTTAGAAAAGGAGGGGTGATAGAAAGAAAGAACAAGATATCAATGCTATATGATCCCAATATGTATGGTCTATAAATCATGTGATAAAAGAAAAAGCAGTGTCACAAAGCATCAATAATCAAATATTCAATTCAAAAATACATAAAAAAGAGAAATTTAATAAAAAAGAATAAAGAGTCCTGAGTTAAGAAAACTAAGGAAATTGACTCAACAACAAATTTTGTTGGAAGCTCCATTGCAGAGTTTAGACCTAACCATGAATAGAGAAGCTATGGGAACGACAGAACCTGTGACTATGTAGAATTCTATTCAAAAAAATTCTAAAAATTCATTAGGTGGGATGGCGGAACAAACTAAGAAAAAATTGAATTATTTATTCTGAAAGTCATGAATTGAACCTACGAATGAAAGAAAAAAATGAAAAAGAAAACAGTAAATATTCGCCCGCGGAATACCTAATTTATTTACGAAAAATAATTTTGACATTATTCAATAGAAATCAGGAAAGAAAAGATTCTTTATAAAAGAAAGAAGCATCATATTCTCTATTCAAATTTCAATATGCACAAAAGAACACACATCTCTGCCTTAATTTATCCTATATAGAAATAGATTAATTCCTTTTTTTTTTTTTTTTTGAAAAAATCGAATTTAATCCATTTCATCCAATTTCATCCAATCAACATTTAAATAAATGAATTTGAATTATCTTTTTATTTTATTCGCGAGGAGCTGGATGAGAAGAAATTCTCACGTCCAGTTTTGCAATAGAGATGAGATTGAAAAAAGAACCATCGACTATAACCCAAAAAAATCTAAATTTCGTAAACATCATAGAGGAAGAATGAAGGGAGTATCTTGTCGGGGCAATTCAATTTCTTTTGGCAGATATGCTCTTCAAGCACTTGAACCTGCCTGGATTACAGCTAGACAAATAGAAGCAGGGCGAAGGGCAATAACAAGATATGTGCGTCGTGGTGCAAAAATATGGGTACGTATATTTCCCGATAAACCTGTTACAATGAGAAGTGCGGAAACACGCATGGGTTCAGGTAAAGGAGATCCAAAATATTGGGTATGTGTTATTAAACCAGGTCGAATACTTTATGAAATGAGTGGAGTATCAGAAACTATAGCTAGAAGAGCTATCTCAATAGCTGCTCACAAAATGCCTATACAAACTCAATTTCTTGTTTCAAAATAGAAATTTAAAAGAAAACAAAAAAGGGAAGGTATTAAAGATTAAAAAACAAATATAGGTTTATTTTTTTCTGGACAGAAAATATTTCTTCTTTTATTTTACTTATTTGTATTTAAATCTAGAATTTGAAATAAAAAAGATATGATTCAACCTCAAACTATGTTGAATGTAGCAGATAACAGCGGCGCTCGTAAATTGATGTGTATTCGAATCATAGGAGCTAGTAATCAACGATATGCTCAAATTGGTAATGTTATTGTTGCTGTAATCAAAGAAGCAGTTCCCAATATGTCTTTAGAAAAATCAGAAGTAATTCGAGCTGTAATTGTACGTACATGTAAGGAACTAAAACGTGAAGATGGTATGATAATAAAATACGATGACAATGCAGCAGTTATCATTGATCAAAAAGGAAATCCAAAAGCATCTAGGATTTTTGGTGCAATCACTGAAGAATTGAGAGAATTTCGTTTTACTAAAATCCTTTCATTAGCTCCTGATGTATTGTAAACACTATATAATGAGACTTTTATATATTTTATATATAGGATATTTTAAATAGATGAAATTAGAAGATTTTTCCTCAGGTATATATTTTATTTTCGAAAAAAAAAAAAAAGAAAAAAAAGGAAACATGTTGATTACATAAAAATAAGTAAGAATTCATAATTCTAATTCGTCATGAGTAAGGACACTATTTCCGATCTTATAACTTTGATAAGAAATGCTGACATGGCTAAAAAAGAAACTGTTCAAATACCATCTACAAACATTACTGAAAGCATTGTTAAAATACTTTTAAGAGAAGGTTTTATTGAAAATGTTCGGAAACACAAAAAAAATAACAAAAATTTCTTGATTTTAACTCTACGATATAGAAAAACTCGAAAAGGAATATATGGACATAGAACTAGAACTATTTTTTTAAAACGCATAAGCCGACCCAGTTTACGAATTTATTCGAAATATCAACGAATTCCTAAGATTCTAGGTGGAATAGGAATTGTAATTCTGTCTACTTCTCAGGGTATAATGACAGATCGAGAAGCTCGACTTCAAAGAATTGGAGGAGAGATTTTGTGTTATATATGGTAATCCTCAAAAAAATAGAAAAAAAAGCTGTCAATAAAAAAAAATAATAATTTTTATGTGATTTTGCATTTAAGTCTTCATATAATAATGGAGGAAATAAAGGTATAAAAAAAAATACCGATGCTAAAAAAAATAGTAATAAAAAAGAGCAATTTATTTATCAGGAAACCATTGTGGAACCGATCAAAGATATCGTAGGTTTGCATCGTAAAAATAAAATCGTTCTGAGTTTTCTAAATGAAAAAAAAAAAAAATTTATTTCTAATTCTAACGGAACAATTTTGAAACCGATCAAAGATATCATGTTCCACGTACGTTTGCACCATAATAGTCAAACTGTTCTGGGTTATCTATCTGGCAATATGCGCCGTAATCGTATACGTGTGTTACTAGGGGATAGAATCAAGATACGAATAAGCGAATTCGATTCAAAAAAAGGAAGAATTTTTTATCGATTTCCTCCTCTATCAAAGCAGACTAGAAAAAAAAAACTAAGAATGATCATCAAGCGATGGAGAATAACGCCTCTCCTGAATCATTCTTAAACTTAAAAAAAGAAAGCACAAATCCAATAAGCAACGATTCCCCTCAATCAACAGATCAAAGGAATAGCAAAGACCTAAGACCTAACCAAAATAAAAAAGATTCTCAAAGAAATCAATAATATAAAAAATCCATAATAATAATATAAGAAATCCACAATATCCATAAAAAATAGAGGTAGAAAAAAGATGAAAAAAAAAAAAATAAGAAATAGAGAAATTGAAGAATAGGAAAAAAAGCAAGAATCATGGTTGGGAAGGTTATAGCTATAGGAATCGATATTTGATATATTAGAGTAGTTCGTTTTGTTATTGATTGACCCTAGTCGGAAATTGATTGACCCTAGTCGGGTCAAAAATAAGTGAGAGGTTGGAGGATTTATGCCAATCGGAACACCAAAAGTTCCTGTGATTCGTTCTGAAGAAACAGTTTTCCTTACTTTATCTGAACTATTTGAGGAAGAAAGAATCCTATTTCTATGCAGAAATATAGAATTCACTTTTATGAATGAGCTTATTGCTCTCATACTATTAATGGATCTCGAAAATGAAAGTAATATTTATATATATATAAACTCTCACGTTGGTGGGGTACTATCAGCAATGGCCCTTTATGATACTATGCAAGTTTCAAGTTCTGACGTGTGTACAATGAATATAGGATTAGTTGGATCAGCGGCATCTTTGATTCTGGTCGGAGGAGCAATTCCTAAACGGGTAGCATTCCCTCACGCTAGGGTTTTGATTCACCAACCTTCGACTGGTTTTTTTTTCTGGAACTACAGAAAAAATGCAAGTGGAAGCAGAAGAAATGTTTGAACTTCGTAACACAATTGCGGAAATTTATGCACAAAAAACTGGTCAACCTATAAATGTTATACAGAATGATCTGGAAAGAGATACTTTTATGTCCGCAAAAGAAGCTCAAGATTATCATATTATTGATCGCATAGCAGTTCCGAAAAAATTGGAAAATATAATCCGATCTGAGTTCTTTATTCTCAATTGATAGGAGAATGGGATATCATTCAATTTTTTTCTATCCTATACAAGAACTTTTTGTTTTTGTATAGGATAGAAAAAAATTTTTTGGTATCCTAAACTAAATATGGGAAGAAGAGCAAGAATCGTGCTTGAGAAGGGAAAGTTATAGTAGCAAAAATTATAGGAATCGATATTTGATATATTGGAGTAGTTCGTTTTGTTATTGATTGACCCTAGTCGGAAATTGATTGACCCTAGTCGGGTCAAAAATAACTGAAAGGTTGGAGGATTTATGCCAATTGGAACACCAAAAATATCTTATACTCATCATGAAAAAACGATATTTCTTACTTTACAAGAAAAATTGTACGATGGGAGAATCCTATTTCTATGCAAAAATATGGAATTCTCTTTGGTGAATAACATTATCGCTCTATTGCTATTTCTGAGTGGGCAAGATGATACTGATATACATTTATTTATAAACTCTCACGGTGGAGAGGCACTATCAGCAATATCTCTTTATGATACTATTGAATTCTTGTATTGTGATGTATCTACAGTAGCTCTAGGTTTGGTTGCATCAACGGCATCTTTGATTCTGGTCGGAGGAACAAGGACTAAACGGATAGCATTCCCCCACGCTAGGATTATGATTCACCAACCTTCGACTAATTATTTTTGTGGAAATCCAAGGGAAATGCAAGTGGAAGCAGAAGAACTGTTTGAAC
>JASGLE010000920.1:0-2500 GCA_030179965.1 Cyperus esculentus
CAGAACAGAGATATATCTTAGAATTGAAAGGATTGTGATTCCTTCACTTTTTTTTGAATTCAATTCGAAAAATGGATATTAAAAGTAAAAGCCGCCTTATATTTTCTTTTTATTATAGTTACTTCCAGAATCGAGATTAATATGCAATTAATCATTGCAGCAATAAAATGGAATCAGCTTTTTTATCTGTCTGTTCTGATCTTCTAATGAGTGCAAACCTTTAGGTTTCTAAAATAGCTAATTCGTTAATACAATACTAGAAAAATTTCGTTTATGATAAAAAATTCGTTAATACGAGAAAAAATTACTTAATAAATACAATACGAATAAAAAGAAAATATTTTTCAATTTTTATCGTATATATATAAAATAAATAAGAAAAATATGGAGGATCATGAAAACTCTCATTGATTTCGGCCAAATGCAGGCTGTCGTAAAGAATTTTTTAAAGACTTTGATTTTTGTTCTAGCAGGAGTCTTTCTCTATCGTGTCCACAATCAAAATCTAATAGAAAGAAAAAATCTCGATTTGAGGGGGCTTCTTAGTTCGGTTGAATGCAGGGAAGAATCTTTTTGTTCTTCCAATAACTTGGTTGTTTCGCTTCCAAAAGGAAAAACCTTTTCTGGGAGTTTTTTTATGGATGGAGAAGAAATTCATTGTGTTCTTCCAAGAAAGAAAAAGTATATCTGTATCATTCGGAGTTCCTGGTGGTCGAGAAACCTGATCATAAAAAATAGGGACTTGATTTGTAATGAAACCGTAGCTGGAATTCAAATCTCATTCAAAGATAGAAATAACAAAGATCTTGAATTTCTATTGTTGTGTATACATGATCCATCCGATGGTTAGTTGGGGGAAGAATCCGCACGAATCGAATTTTTGGTTCGACAATGTGTGGTTGGGAAATCGGTTTATTAGGAAAGGAAAAAATATCTTATGCAATATTGAATATGATTTAACAAGATCGAATCTCATTGAAGTAGAAAATTCCAGCCAATTGAAAAGAATTATATTGTTTATTCGCAACAAAATAATTTCTTCTTTGTACGTCGGTAAAAAAAAAACAATTTTTTTTGACTCTTTCTCTGCGAATCTCTGACACACAAATACCTCACGATCAGGATTTTCCACAAAGGGGTAACACAAGAGATAATTTGTACAAGTCTTTTATGTATAAATTATCTAAATTCTATCGAAAAATTTATAATAAGTTTTACGGATCTTTTGTTTTTCCAAGGACTCTTTATCCAAAGAAATCCAATCTGGAATCCTTAAGATCTTTCATCTCGCCACCAAGAAATTTTGATCCAATTACAGCCGATCCAAAATTCTATAGCTATAGAGAAAGTTCCTCGATCACGGACTTTTTAGAAATTCTTTGGAGATTTTATTCATCATATATGAATCGATCTGATTCAAAAGTTAAGAACTTGCATCCGTATCTCAGTGTCAATTCAAACATGGAGTGTTTGTTAATCAAATCCATGTTCTAAGAAATCTTTACCATCCGGAAAGAAAGAAAACTGGAGTCTTTTTCGTTTTCGAAGCAAAAAAAAATATGTTAATAAACGTAGGATCAAGATAACCTTAAAAAAAAAAAGATCTGATTTCTGTGATCATTTTCGAGGGAGATATTAAAGATAAAAAGATAATATTTATTACTACGAGTGCAATATTTACAAAAAATATCTCCCCACGATCTTAACTACGAGTGGGTTCAAACTTATAAGATCCATCCTTTCCGAGATTTATTTCAACTTGATATTACCAAACTTGGTATCAAAAATTCAAGATATTTTTGATATACCATGGGTAATTCTTGAGAAGATTTTTATGAAATGGACTCGGATAAGTGAGAAGATCCTTATGAAATGGACTCTGATAAGTGATAAGTGCGAAGATTTGAACTCTTTCTTTTGTAATGGGAGAAAAGGATAGAAAAAAATTTCAGTGAGACATTACTTCTTCGGTCCGAACCAAGGAATCCGTTAGATATGATGCAACAGAAATCTTTTTCTATCCATTATGATAGATTGAGAAATGAAATAGACGAATCGGAGTTTGAAGAAGGGCACGAAGCGGTGAACCCGCAAGAGATAGAAAACGATTTCTTCAATCAAATAGTTTCAAATAGTTCGGTCTGCTAAAATAAGGCGCTATCTATTTGATAATCTCGAAATTGAGAATATCCATATGAAATCCGGATTTCTTTATTGGGCCGAGTCTTTTCAGGGCAAGTGGCCTCTTGATCACGAGGAAGATAAGCTTCAAGAGGAGGAGCTTCAAGAGAAAGATTCGGAGTTCTTGCAGAGTGGAACAATTCTGTACCAGAAAAAAGAGAGATTTTCCAAAGAACAAAGCGTTTTTCTAATAAACCGATTCATTTGGGAACCTCCGCAGCCATTCTTTTTGGTAGTCATACGGCTGGACTTTTGGTTTTCACGTCGAGAATTGTTTGAGAAGAGGTCTGACCTAGACCTAGATAAGTATCCTTCTTCA
>JASGLE010000921.1:0-7500 GCA_030179965.1 Cyperus esculentus
CTTATCCTTTATAATGAGAATCTCTCTTTGTTCGGTAATAACTGAATCTTTCAATAAAATACTCGTTATATCAATAAATATAAAGAATTAGGCATTAGTTCATGAATCATGATAAGAATTGTATATGTATGAATATGGAAGAAAGAATAAAGAAAGATTTTTTTTATTATTCATACCATATATGGCATTCCATTTCTTTTTTCCTCTTCTTCTGTCTCAGGGGAGGGTACTTCAAAAAAAAATAAAGGATTAATTCGTTCTTGATAGTCATTTCTTTAATCAGTGAATAGGAGCATACTCTAGATCGGAATCGTAAGGAAGTACTACTTGATCATTTCTACCAATTTCAAGTCCTTATTATGATTCGTTTTATGTGGAAAAACCTCTTTTTTGATACCTTACATTATCTCGATTACTAATCTTTTGTGTACCTTGGTGTTCCTAACTGTCCACTGACTTTTGATTGATCGCCGGTATAGTAATAAATAAAAGAAAGTAGTAGAAACTCCATACAGTTGATCTTTTGTTTGCACCCGCTTCAAGATATGATGACTAATCAAAAAATCGGAATCTTGGGGTAAACAGTTTACGCTACTTATGTTTACTTCAACTTGATTCTTGTACATAGGGAATGAGATTTTTTATTCTTACTACAAATTGATAAGCTGTTTTGTTTCACTCATATAACTATCTGGTTTAACTCATCAACCCGAATGCTGAATAAAAAAATGAGAATATCTATTCAATACATTGAACCTCTTTTTGTTCTTTGATTTTTAGAAGAAAAAGAGGTAAAAGTTCATATTCCAACGAATCACACGTAGAGATATTGATAATACACATAGAGTTAATGGTATTTCATAACTAATAGATTGAGCAGCAGCTCGTAGACCACCTGAAAAGGAATATTTATTATTCGATCCATATCCTGACATAAGAAGACCAATAGGAGCAATACTTGAAATGGCGATCCATAAAAAAACACCTATACCGAGATCAGCTAAAACAAGACGATACTCAAAAGGAATTACTAAATAGCTTAGTAGAACTGATATAACTGCTATAGACGGTCCGACACTAAACAGACGAATATCTCCTCGAGATGGGAGGAGATCCTCTTTCAAAAGTAATTTAGTCCCATCTGCTATAGCTTGAAGAATTCCCAACGGACCAGCATATTCAGGCCCAATACGCTGTTGGATCGCTGCAGATATTTCTCTTTCTAACCAAACAATTACTAGTACTCCTATTATGATTCCCAATAGCAGGGTCAAAATAGGTACAATCCATATCAGTCCATAGACTTCTTTGAAAAATCCCGATGTAGAGAAAGAATTGATAGTTTGTACTTCTGTCGTATCAATTATCATTTCAACGATCAACTTCTCCCATAATGATATCTATACTACCTAATATCGTCATGATATCAGCCAATTTCATTCTTTTAACTAGCTGAGGAAGAATTTGCAAATTGATAAAACCGGGTGGACGAATTTTCCATCTCCAGGGGAAAACACTATTATCTCCTATCAAATAAATCCCTAATTCCCCTTTTGGGGCTTCCACTCTCACATAAAGTTCTTGTTTCGACAATTCAAAATTGGGTGAAGGTTTTTTACTTATAAATCTATATGCAAAATCATTCCATTCGGAATTCTTTGCTCTATCAAAGCGTCGGACTTCTAAACTCTCATAGGGTCCTCCAGGAATTCCCTCTAGAGCCTGTTGAATTATTTTTATGGATTCCCTCATTTCACCGATTCGTACTAAATAACGAGCTAATGAATCTCCTTCTTTTTGCCATTGGATTTCCCAATCGAATTCATTGTAACACTCATAATTATCAACTTTACGAAGATCCCATTGGATTCCAGAAGCTCGTAACATTGGACCGGATAAACCCCAATTTACTGCTTCTTCTCCACCAATAATGCCCACTCCTTCCACTCGTTCCAAAAAAATGGGATTCCGTGTAATCAGTTTTTGATATTCAACAAAAACTGTTAAGAAATAATCGCAGAAATCGAAACATTTCTCTATCCATCCATAAGGTAGATCAGCAGCTACCCCCCCGATGCGGAAATAATTATGCATCATTCGCATACCTGTGGCGGCTTCGAATAGATTGTATATCAATTCTCTCTCTCTGAAAATATAGAAGAAAGGAGTCTGTGCACCGATATCTGCCATAAAAGGTCCAAGCCATAACAAATGAGAAGCTATACGGCTCAATTCCAGCATAATAACTCGGATATAGCTAGCTCTTTGAGGTACTTGAACATTTTCCAATTTTTCTGGTGCATTTACCGTTATTGCCTCTGTGAACATAGTAGCTAAATAATCCCACCGTGTTACATAAGGTAGATATTGTATAATTGTTCGGTTTTCCGCTATTTTTTCCATTCCTCTGTGTAAATAGCCCAATATGGGTTCACAATCAATAACATCTTCACCATCGAGAGTAAGGATCAGTCGAAGAACACCATGCATTGATGGGTGGTGAGGACCCATATTGACTATCATGAGATCTTTTCTTGTAACCGGTACAGTCATATCTTTTCTTCCTGAATTCATTATTCCATGAATTCCTAAAGTGAGGCTCATCAAAATGAAAAATCGAATACTACTAAAAAAAAATTCAAACGATGAAATTAACGAGTTTGTGGCTCTCGAATATTCAACTGATCAATTAATTTATTATAACGTACTCGATTTTTCTTTGACAAATAAGTCAGCAACCGTTGACGTTTTCCCAGAATTTTTCGTAGACCCCTTTCCGATAAAAAATCTTTTTTGTGCAATTCTAAATGGGAAGTAAGTCTCTGTATCTTATTGGTGAAACTGAATACTTGAAATTCAACAGAACCCTTATTTTCTTCTTGTGGAATAATAGGAGTGAATGAATTTTTGATCATAAATAACAAAATTTTTCTATCTTTTTTCTTTCTTTTTCATGGATGATTTTTCCGATCAGGAAAAATCAAAAAATCAGAATTATGCCAGTTATTTGAATCTAGTACACACAAAAATTTGGATTGATTCATATACTACTTTTTTTATTCTATCCAAATCAAATGAAGGATTTGATTATGTGACAAATCAAATTTTCCGGAGAAATTTTATCACCTTTGGTCCCGAAAGGTAGATATTTGGATTTCTCGATATTTTATTTGAGAAAATAGAACCCCGGACCCAGTAAGAAATCAATTCGCAACGATAGCTCGGAGGGAGCTCATTAATTTGCGAATCCCCCTCTTCTTCCCACTCGGATTCCGAAAATGGGAGTGAATACGATGGGTCCAACTCCTCTGATGGATCGTCGATTGACGGTTTGAAATACTTAACACCCTTGTTTATTTCTTCTAGTAAATTGAGAACACCTATTAAGAGTTTTAGTTTCTTCATGGTATTATATGAACCGCTCAATCTGGTGAAGAAGAGGACTAAAATGATTTCTTAAAAAAACTCTTCCAACTCTTGATACAAGATAAAGTCCTTGTCAGCGGAATCATAGGACTCATCAGAATCATAGTCCTTATCATCTGATTCCTCCTTTTCTGATTCTGAATCAGAATCAATATCCTTTTCCTCCTTTTCTGATTCTGAATCAGAATCAATATCCTTTTGATCAATATCCTTTTCTGATTCTGAATCAGAATGAACATCCTCTTTTTCATTAAACGAGTCTGATTCCAGTGACTCTTTAAAATCAAAAGGATCTTGACCATTAATAGGTCCGTGGCCGTTAATAGGTCTTTCCCACAAAGACAGGACTTATTTATTTTTTGTTAGCATTAGTGATAAATCTGTAACTGTAAAAGTTGTACAATTCTATGTGATTAAGCATTGTGATATCCTCATATTTCCATTCCAAATAATTTTGAAGCTTAGTAGCTTTTTATCGAAAAAAATACCTTTAGTTGATCATTATTTATCGACGATCCCTATCTATAGATCAATCTAGTGGAATTTCTATTCTGTTTGATAAATCACATGAGATTTTAGTGAACTCCATCTATGTCCATATATGGATTTTCGACATAAAAATAAGACAAATAAGGAAACCTGAAAATTAACTACTAATAATTTTCAAGAATAATCCCCTTTATTTTTATTAAGGGGATTCATTTCACTCTTTTTAGTAACAGTGAGAAAAAAAATTGGATCAATATTATGCTTATGTTGGCCAATAAGAAAATTATTAACAAAAATTTTCTTAATAATTAAGAATATTAAGAATTCAGAAATCTTAGAATTCTTTGTTTGGTTTCAGGACCATGACCAAAACTTTTCTATTCAGTTTTAGGACCTGGAGTTTTTGGTTCAGAAATCTTAGAATTATTTCTTGGGCTTGAAGAACATTTCGTCCCCAAGAACCTTTTCTAGAAAAGAAAAAAAAGACTGAGCTGGTACATTTTTTCCTTTCTGCAATGGTGGTATATTTTGTCCTTTGACCAATCTTCTTATTTTTTCTTTTATTTCACCTTTTAGATATACCAAATACGAATAGTTTGGAATAGTCCTATGTGATGTTTTTCTTATAAGAGATCTCTCTTGATCAGAAATAGATTCAAAGAAATTCTCATCACATTTTTCTAGAATATAATACATAAACGCAATAACGCCATCATAAGGTAATGTGTCAGGTTCATAGGTAGAACGTCTTGCCTCATGAATCTCTTGGTAGAGATGCTGAAGTTCTGAATTATTCAAATCAGTAAATTCCTATAAAAGGCTTTTTATTTCCAATCGAACTAGGTTTTTTGCTTTATTCGCATCTAGTTCGAGTTCTTGGATAGTTCGCATTCTGCACCTCCGGTCTGAGTTTCTAAAAACTATCATGTTATCGGGATATAATCCCTTAAAATTGAAAATACATACCAGTAAGAATGAATAAGATTTTTCAAATTCTGTAGCATAGCTATGATGAAATCAAAAGTCTGCAACAGAGTTTCCAAAAAAAAAAGGGCTATAACTCAAATATTCGAAAAAAGAAAGAAAAAAATTCAAAGATTGGATACCCCTTTACAATACAAAAAAAAGGTATATTTGTATCTATTTATAAAGAAATTAAGGAAAAAAGTCTTTAAGAATTCTGCGAATTTCTTTATTCCTATATTGGTATAGGAAATAGACTATTTTCGAATTCTATCTAGATTGTGGATACATATGTATCCTTAACATACTGAAACGACTTCCATTATTCGTATCAAACCAATTGATTTGTCATATAAGTCTTAATTTCATATCTCCGAATAGAAAAAGAAGTAAAAATATCTTCATATATCAGACGTTCACTAATTAGTACTGCATCTTCAGAATTATAACCCTCCCATGGCATATAAGCTACTAATATGTTTTTTCCTAAAGCGAGTTCCCCATCAACTGTAGCGGCACCGTCCGCCAAAATTTGACCTTTTTTAACGCATTTACCTCCCTGAACCCGGGGTTTTTGATGGATCAAAGTTTTTTTGTTGGAATCTTGATACTTAACTAAAGGAATACTTTCAGTATTCCCATTCCTTGAAAAAAGGATCTTTTGACTATCAGTATAAAGGACCTTTCCCTGATGCTCAGCTATAAGTGAAAACCCCGAATCTACAGCCGTTTGGCCTTCTAGTTTCAACGAAAAAATGCATATCTTTGATTTACTTGAATAAGGAAAGGTGAAAATCCATGATTTCTTGTCTTCATTCCTTTTTCTTCTATTTGATACATAGATTGGAAGGCTTTTTTGATAGAGTAAGACAGAATGGATTCAAAAAAAAAAGATGTTTGACATATATATTCGAGAGAGTCATATATTGATTATATGCAAATATCATCTTGCATATATATTCTAGTATAATAGAAAAATATTGATGATATGAGAATACTATCTTCCATATATGAAATGAGACATGGAAGGGGGACACTACGACGAAGTTCCGGGAGTTACGAAGGAAGCTTGGGACTTATATTGTTTATGGGTTGAGAACAAAAGTTGAACTCTAAGAGGTAGAATCTGCCGTTGTTCCTCAGTAGCTCAGTGGTAGAGCGGTCGGCTGTTAACTGATTGGTCGTAGGTTCGAATCCTACTTGGGGAGATTGGATTAGTTCTTAATGAAAGAATAAAGAATTTCATTAAATAAAGGCTTTGCCTTAGCAAGAGGTAACTCTTTCCCCATCTTTGTTTCTATTGCAAAAAAGCTTCTTTTATCAAATTCTGTTCTAGAATAATGGATATTATTAATAAGGAAGAAGGCTTTTTAGCTATTAACTAGATAATTTCAAAAAAATCTTTTGAAATGTAATAAGTAGTATAAATGAAAATGTAATAAGTAGTATAAATGAAATAATCAAATGATATCTGAATCAAAACCTAAGTCTAGCGTAAGCTACACGAAATCATAGTCGAAAAAAAGAGACTGAAATAAGTAAGTTATGAGGGTTTAGAATAAAACTAGATAGTTAGAAAGAAATTGTATTCCTTCATTTTGATTCTATTTTTTATTACTTATACTTAACTTAAAAAAATACATATGTAATTAACTAGATAAAGAATTTCAAAAAAATCTTTTGAAATGTAATAACTTGTTAAGAATTCTTATTGATTTTTTTTTTCTTTTTCGATTCAAAAACCGAAAATAGGAAAGTTAAACCAATAAAAAGATATAAAGTAAACCAATCAAAAGATATAAAGGATTCCACCTCTTCTAGAGATTCTTTATTCTATTCCACCTCTTCTAGAGAATAGAACTTAAAGAAAAAGATATAAAGGAGGTTCATGACTGACAATAAAGATGTAAGAGTCAGAGCTTTTACAGAATGTACTAGTTGTCGTGTAATAATCAGAGTTCTTTTAAGAGTTACTAGGTTTGTTCGAAGAAGTGTCAATAAAAAATCAATGGGTATTTCTAGATATATTACTCAAACGAATCGTTTCAATACACCCAATTTATTAGAATTGAGAAAATTTTGTCGCTATTGTAACAAACATACGACTCATAGAGTTTCTAAAATAATGGAAAGAATATCTATGAATCAAACCTAATCTAATTTGCCTAATCTAATTTGAGTGTGTAGATTATATCATGTATCTATATATTTCCTATTAATTTGCTTTTTTTGCTAAAATTTGTTATTCTAAAATAAGAACTATTACTTTTTTGATTTGAAAAATTTGCTTTTTTTGCTAAAATAAAATAAGAAAATCACTATTTGACAAATTTTCTTAAAAAGAATTGATTTTCTCGTATATAATTAGAAATTTTTTGATAAAAATAAAAAAGGAGCAAAGTAAATGGTACTTTTCATTTTTCAAAAAAGATTACTGATGTTGTTGATCTATGGCTTCAACCAATATACCGCCAATGGTTGGCCATACAAATAAAAATTTTCACAATTTCTGAAGAATTTCAGAGTAAAGTTAAGTCGGTGAGAACAACTCGTCGGATGAAGGATCATCATCTGATTCCTCAGATGATGAGGACTATGATTCTGATGAGTACTATGCTATGA
>JASGLE010000921.1:17500-20711 GCA_030179965.1 Cyperus esculentus
GCTCTATATAATGAGCCATTAAAAGTTCCTCTATTTTCATACAACCTCGTCTATTGTTATAAAAAATCAAGTAAAGGTTAATAATACAATTATACTAAGAATTCCGATAAACTGAAAATCCATAACCGCAAGTGCTACAGGGATACCGTCGAGTTCACCTATTCCTGTTTGAACAGCGTCAGTCAAACCTGTTTCTCTTTGATAAGAATCGACCTTATCCATATCCATGTAAGGTATATCTTTTTCTGATTCTTGTGATTCTTCTGATTCTTTTGATTCTTCTGAAAAAAAAAAGAAAAAAATTCAAAGATTGGATACCCCTACTACAGGCTAAAAAAAATAAGAAAAAAGAATCAAATCCATCAGGTTATTTTTTCATTTTAATATTAATAAAAAAACTAAAGCGTCATATTTTTGAAGTCAAGGATTCTTCTGAAAAAAAAAGAAAAAAATTCAAAGATTGGATACCCCTACTACAGGCTAAAAAAAAACAGAATTTGTAACTTGCTATTCTCTTGTCTAAGAGGCAAAGATGTACCTCTTTAGAAAGTCCTGTTGAATCATATACTCGGGCGGTGGGTGTGGGGAGGATGATTTCCAAACGGACTACTCATCAATTATATAGAGAAGATCACCAAGATTTTTTGATCCGCTGCCAAACCTATTCCAATTCCAAGAGCTCAGGCTCGGATCGTGGGCATCACTGGCATACTTCGTATCCACAGATAAGATACTGTTTCATATCACTATTGATTAGATCCGAAATCTGCTATTGAGAATGCTCATTCAATGAGCTCAATATTATGCCTTGAAGAGGACTCGAACCTCCACGCTCTTTAGCACGAGATTTTGAGTCTCGCGTGTCTACCATTTCACCATCAAGGCATCTTTCAAGTGAATCGTATTCCATGAATATGATACCTATCTAATGTCATATATTCCATATATGACAAAGGTGGAATGTTGGAGTATTTCTATCGATCGGTCATATAGGCCTGAGTCAGACATCAAATTGCTTCGATTTTCATTATCCAGAGGATACCTTATATATAAAAAAGTGCAATCAAAGCTATTTCTCGATTCAATAGAAGTCCAAAAAAGTCAATATGGCGCCCAAATAAGGATAGGATAGATATGTCAAAAGCAGGTCTGATTACGCCTATTCCTAATTCTAAATAGAATGCCAGAACGTAGGGATCCATATGTCAAAATAGTATTAAGTTAATAAGATTCTCCTTTGTTTTTTCTATTATTTTATTCCTCTTTGTCTTTCATCTAAATATCTAATAATATATTAGCAAATACATTTTGTTTGTAAAGTCAGATCAAAAAAAAATATCTAAGAGTTTTTTCCTATTAGTATTAGATATTTCTAATTTCTATTAGAAAAAATAAATAATATAAATATTATTTGGATATGTGTGTAACTGACCTATAGAATTTCAGTCATTTAAAAATCCTTAATTGCACTGAATTTCAAAATATAAGAAAGAAAAAGCAAGAATAATTTAATTAAGATAAGAAAGACACACAATAGACTATAAAACATAAAAAATGGAAAAAGACTCATCAAAAAAAATCTTATTTGAAAAGATTTTCTTTTCTATTGAATTATATATTCAATTTTGATAGGATATATGTTTTTCTATAAGAAAAAAAAGCACGGAACGGGTTTTGTCTCGTTATGTTCAATAATTCTTTTCTAATTATAATAGAATACAATAGAAAGTTCGAATCCTTCTACCTCCCCGTATAAGATAAGGCGATGATCTTCAATCTAAATTGTTTTTATTCTTGATTGAATTAAAAGGCTTGTGGGATAAATGTCATAAAATAATAACCTAATTGCGAATTAATTTCTTACTGGGTCCGGGGTTTTATTTTTTCAAATAAAATATCGAGAAATCCAAATATTTACCTTTCGGGACCAAAGGTTATGAAATTTCTCAAATTTTTGAGGTATTGTATAGAAATCAATTTCTACCCAAATCAAATCCTTCATTTGTAAAGATACTTTATTTCAATTATTAAAATAAAAAGTCTGACGCAAACTGAAATTACATCAATAGATTAGTAGCAAGAATAAGTTTCTTTTTTGTAAGATTATTTGGTATGCTAAATTAATTAAATATAAATAAAATATATAATATAATTCTTTTTTTTTTTTTTTAAATGTATTTCACATAAAAAAATAAAATAAAAAAAAACTTTCAATGGCTGTTCCAAAAAAACGTACTTCTATTTCAAAAAAACGTATTCGTAGAAATATCTGGAGAAAAAAAGGATATTTAATTGCAGTAAAAGCCTCTTCTTTAGCAAAATCACTTTCTATTGGAAATTCAAAAAGTTTTTTGAAACAAAAACCAAATAAAAGAGTTTTTGGTTTTTATGTATTTCTACAATAAAGTATTCCTTTAATAAATATAGATTAAAATGCTATAGATAGTTTAAAATGCTAATAAAAAATTTACATACGCTCGAATGACCCTTTCTCATTCTCATAATAAGAATGTACATAACCCTATTCGGGTCTGGTCCGGTATGGAATGAACTTATAATCTGATGATCAAGTCGATTCCATGATTATAAGTTCATAACCCTAAGCCATTCTCATTTTGGGCGGAACAGATCCACTAATTCTTTTGTTCCAGTTAGTAAGAGGGATCTTGAACTAATAAATATACCTAAAAGCTAAAAGAGGGTATCCTGAGCAATTGCAAGAATTGGGTTCATTGCTATTCCTGATATAGTAGATGCTATCACACATACAGTCATACTCAATTCGATGGAATTGTTTGATCTGAAAGGGGATCTTCTATAATTTCGCACGTAAGGAGTTATTTCTTGGTTTCGTCCAGTCATTAATAACTTGATTATTTTGAGATAATAGTAGATAGAAAGAAGGCTCGTAAGGAGTCCTATTGAAACCAAGAGATATAGGCCTGCCTGCCATCCACACCAAAATAGATAGAGTTTTCCGAAAAAACCTGCTAGTGGAGGAAGACCTCCTAGGGATAAGAGACATAGGGCTGAAGAGAGAGCCAAAAAAGGATCTTTCGTATATAATCCTGCATAATCTCGAATGTTATCAGTTCCGGTACGTAGACCAAATAATACAATGCAAGCAAAAGTTCCTAGATTCATGGCGATATAGAACAGCATATAAGTTATCATGCTTGCATATCCATCATTGGAGTCTCCAGCAATTATT
>JASGLE010000922.1:0-20699 GCA_030179965.1 Cyperus esculentus
ATGTATTACTAATTATGATACACATATACAAAAGAACTATCAAAATAAGTACCATATATATTATTATTCATGTTAACGGTATTAGTGTGCTACTTTTAAATTTTATTTTGTAAAGGTACTGCTAATATGAATAACAAATTATTTCAAATTGAATAACAAAATAAAAATGATTACCACAATTATTTAAAATGTATAACCACCATTTAACTAGCACAATAAATTAAGTCACTGACACAAATAATAACTCATTTAATAATAAAAACAATAACACGAATCAGAATACGTACATTGTCAATTCTTGTGTAAATAAATATCTCTATACAAAATTCTTACTAATTTTCAGCCAATCAAACAAATCGAATAATTTAATTCATCATTGGTCAAGACTCAAACGGGTTCAAATTCAATTGATTTGATACATTCATCCATTCACCCTCCATCCAATCATCAGCTCAATTACGAGTACAATAACAAGAAAAAAGGAAAAAAAAAAACAGAGAGAGAGAAAGGAAAAGGACGAAAAGAGTAAAACTCGTGCGTACAGCGTACTCACCTTTTTGGAGTGTTCATTCCCTGACTTACTGCATTGTGCAGTTCACAACATCAACCGTTGGATCGTCTCCAGCTCCGCGCTGACACGAATTTCGAGACAATCCGACGGCTGACTTTGTGAACCGTGCTGTGCGTGCCTTCGCTGATTAAACAAACAAACAAACAAATCAGTCCGTTCTTTTCTTTTTTCCACTTCAGAAGCTCACACTGAATTCATATCCCCTGCTGTACAGCATTATGCAGTTCACAACGTCAGCCATTGGATTGTCTCGAGATCCGTTCTAGCGCGGATCTCAAGACGATCCAACGGCTATTGTTGTGAACTGCACAATGCAGTAAGTCAGGGGATGAGTGCTCAGCTCACACTTCCCTCACCTCACCGCTCGGTCTCCATCTCCATCTCCGAGTGCTCATCCCCTAACTTACTGCATTGTGCAGTTCACGACGTCAGCCGTCAGATCATCCCAAGATCCGCTCTGACACGAATCTCGAGACAATCCAACGGCTTATAGTGTGAACTGCATGATGCAGTACAGCAGGGGATGTGAATCCCTCCATCCCCATCCCCATCCCCAAATCAAATCAAATTCATTCCTCTGTTCGTCAAAACAAAAAAAGACGACGCGCTGGAGACGGAGATGGTGAGCGGAGCCGGAGGAGGAGGCGGAGGAGGGGGAGGCAGGAAGAGATCGGAGGGCGCTTCGACCTCCTCCCTCTCCGACGACGATGCTACTGCAGCTGGTGGTACTGCAGCAGCTGCAGATGGCGAGAACGATACGCCTTCCGATGGCCGTCATGAGAAACGGGAAGGGGAGGGAGGGGAGGTGAAGGTGGAAGAGCAGAAGCAAGAGCAGGAGCAAGAGCAGGAGCAGAAGCAGGAGGAGGAGGAGGAGCAGGAGGAATCTCCTTCGCAGGCAGATGAGGAGGGAGAAGGAGAGGGAGAGGAGGAGGAGGAAGAAAGGGAGTCTGATGAGAATGACAGCGAGGAGGAAGAAGATGAAGAGAAAGAAGAAGAGGAAGAGGAGCAGGACGAGGAGGGAGATGGAGGTGGTGGGATGCAGAAGCTCGGTGAAGGGTTCTACGAGATCGAGGCCATCCGCAAGAAGCGGTACCGCAAGGGCCAGCTCCAGTACCTCATCAAATGGTCTCTTGCTTTCCTTTCCTTCAGTTCTTGTTCCCTTGTCAGTTGTAGATGTTAGTTGCCGTTGAAACTGATAGAACATGTGTTTTGTTTGGTACCAAGTGCCTGTTCGGTAGTCACTGATCCTACAGAAAATTTAGTCTATAAGAACAGGAATCCAGGTTGCATTTGGTGAAAACCTACGAAGAGCCCATCGTTGATAGGAAAAAAATAAATTTGTCTGACCTAATTAATTTTTTCAAGTAAAAACAAGTGTTTTAGAGGAATAAATTCCTATTAGGAATTGATGGTATAGTGTGCCGAACAGTAACAAAAATTATTTCCTATAGACTCTCAATTCCTATGAAAACCTACAGTATTTGAGTCTGCCGAACAAGACTCTCCTATATTCTGTGTGTTTGAACTGCTATGGAGCAATCAAGTGCAGGATATGAATTTGTGTGTTGTGCATAGGAGTTGGTTCAGTTTTGTAGCTGCACTGAGCTTGTTCTACTGATGATTAGGGTTCCTTTTGCTCATTATGTTGGATTGAGCGAGCAATTTCTTGGGTCAATGTGCAATTAACTTAATAGGTTCCAACCTGCGCATATACCAGTACTTGTCTTGTGGCTGTTATGTGTCCCAACCTGAATAGGTCGGATTACTTAATTGTGTTTTATAACTGTCCTACTCCTATATTGTTGGCCATTCCATAAGAATTGTTTTCACTCAAGTAACTAATTTGATTGTTTAGGCGTGACTATCCAGAGACTGACAATACATGGGAGCCATATGACAACATCAAATATTGTGCTGACATGTTAGAAGCCTTCGAGCAGAGGTATTTCTTACTCTTATTTTACATTTTTCTCTCCATAAATTAAAATAGCTTGCATTGAGACCATATTTTAATTTGTTGGTTCAAGTTCTAAGAAACGCAAACGCAAGCGCAAGAGTACACTACCCAAAAAGAAGCACTCTGGGCAGAGTGAAGATGGTGGAGACGGTACACCAACTCAGACAAGAGGAGAAGACAGTTCCCCTATATTTCACTCATCCAGCAGAGGAAGGGGAAGAGGACGAGGAAGAGGAAGGGGTAGGGGTAGAGGCCGGGCCCAAACCACAGAAAGGGATACTCCTGTCCCCAAGAGAAACCCTAGAAGAGGCGTTAATAGTCATGATAAGAAAGATAAGAGCATCTTGAAAGATAAGAAAGAAAAGGAAAAGCCCCCTAAAGATGGGGTACATGTGTCCTTGTCAGATGTACGGCAGGTATGTTAGATTTAATGCCATTTCTACATATTTTCACCATAGAACAGTTCTTTCCAACTTCTATATTACAGTAGTAGTATGTCAGTAATGCAGGGGAATAATTCGACTGACCCAATTACTCCTAGAAATAAAAAATTTCCGTTTTACTTTTTGACCAAACAATCAGAGATCCCCTAAATTTTATTTATTCACACAGGGGTTTGGGGGAATGAACAAGGAGGAGGGAAGCACAGATTTGGTAATGGCAGATAAAGAAAAGGAGAAAACGGAAGCAAACACTTATGGTGGTGGTGGCATCTCCGTGGCAATTCACCTCCCAAATTGCAAAGCAACTATAGAAGGGCATGGTGAGGCTCCTCCTGTGGGCCCCATGCCTTCTTTTCACTCACCATCTCAACCTCAGGGGAGCAAAACAAGCAGCCAAATGACTGGTGCTAAGAAAAGGAAATCGGTAATTAGTTCAATCCATGAACAAGATTCTTAAACTCTTATTTATTTCATTTCCAATTGTTGTTCTTATCACTTGATATATGAATTTTAATTGCAGGGATGTGTTAAAAGATTTGTGCAGCCTGATGAGGAAGTGAAGAAGCCAATGGATGTTGAAGTTGTGGATTCTACAGAGGGTAATGCAGCTTCTGCCCCTGCTGTCAATAATGCAATTGACAGTACAAGTAAAAACGCTAAAGAGGAAGTTTGCATCGCAAAGATTCTCAAGCCAGTGCAGCTCTTTGCCTCTTCTTCTGCAGCCACAGATAATATACAGCATGTCTCTATCACTTTCAAAGCTCTCAGGTTCGCTTTTTATCTTAATTATGTCATCATGCTTGTATCTGCTCCCATCTTCACAAGTATAAAAATCCATTGATAATTTTGTTCATTTTTACATAATTGATATTATCTTTGCAATATATGATGCAGATTTAAATGTTTAGGTTACAAAAGTATAGAATTTTAATTAAAAAATATATAATATATTGATTTAATACTAGTTCCATTTTTACTGAAATTTGTAATTTCTCACTGGAATCTTGGTTCTTGGGGTCATGTTTTTCCAAAATAAAAGATGCAGATGTGTGCAGGTTTTGTTTTGAAATTATTACCAATGAGGTGGTATCAAAGGAAGAGACCATGAATCTTGTCATCTTGACATTGGTACATATTTTGAAATGATGAGCAATACATGTATTATAGATCGTCAATATTCTAGTCAACGAAGCAGGTGGTGTCTTGTTAGGATCCGACCTTTTCCATGTGGTTTTGTGAGCTACTTTAAAAGAAAATTCATAGCAAAAATGTTGTGTTAAGAACGGAACGTTGTTTTTTTTCACACAGGTCTGATGGGACTCAAGTGCTTGTCAACAACAGGGAGCTGCGAGACACCAACCCCTTGCTGGTAAAATACACAATCTCTGCTATTTCGTTCATTCCCATTTTTAACTACAACCTTCTCTAACTTTTAAATGACTTTCTCATTTGCAGCTAATTGATTTTTATGAGCAATGCCTTCGCTACAACCCTGATCCCTGAGAGACAGTCTTCACTGCCACCTTTTTTTTTCTTTATTGACATATAAGTTCATGTATGATGTGGTTATATGCTTATTATGTTTAGTCCTGGGAGCTTGTGGTTGATGTAGCATCATTGCATCAAGCTCTTTCTTTCATAAGAAAATATAGATTAGTATAGGAAACTCTTTGTGTTGACATGACGTAGTTAGCTTCGATGTTCTTGACCAGCTCTGTTGTTCCCCTCCATAATACTAGTACTAAAATCTCTTTTCTTAAAGAACCCTAATGAAACCAACGCATAAGGATCCGTGAATAGGGATGAAATTAATCGGATAATATCGGATTGACCCTCTAATCTGTAAAAATTGAATATAGGAAACTCTTTGTGTTGACATGACATAGTTATCAACTGTCGCTTAAATTGAATATAATTGGAAACATAATTAATTTATTAGTTAAATAATATATCCATAAACTATTTTTCATTTTTAAGAGTTTTTGTGAATTTTTACAAATTTTTTAAAATTCCCATTGTCAAGACTGTCACATTTAGCATTGTCAATGGATCCCCCTCTTTCTTAAAACCCTAATGAAACCAACGCATAAGTATCCGTAAATAGAAATAAAATTAATCGGATAATATCGGATTGACCCTCTAATCTGTAATGTAGCATTCGGATGATTCAATATAAAATTGAAACCTCCAGCGGTATAAAATGTAACACATAGATTTCTACTAATATTATCTATATACACATAACACGTTATACAACTGAGTTATCTACTGATTGCAAAACAAGTGATAAGGTGGCTTTCGAATATAAATCCCCATCTTTCTTTTAACATGTCATAGGATTTCAAGTTAGAATGCTTCACTATTTACCATCTGCATTACACCTGAGAGCTTTCCTTTACAACACTAAAATCAAGTGAATTTACTGTTTACAACAAGCTAATCTCACAAATAGGAGTCATCTGATGTCGTCATCAGTTAGAGAGGTTGGGGACCCTGATCTCTTCATGCCCTTACCGCAACCCAAATTTACCTTCTCTTGCTTCTTTTGTTGCACCATATAACCTTGTTGCCCATGGGATCCTCTGTGTGACTTGGCTGAGATGACCTCATCACATGCCTTTTGAATTGCCTCTTTTGCAACTTTATACGATTCGTCGGACTTTGAACCTTCTCTGGCACATCTCGTAGCATCAGCACACAAACTGTTATATCTTGAGACAGAAAGGTCATAATTGCAATTACGGCCTTTGAGCTCTACAAAATCAGCATCCAACACGGAATCACTCTTTGCATGCCTTGTCCATCTTTTCAGAATGTAGTCTCTTGGAAGATGTCGGATCCCTTCTAGAAGAAAAACCTTAAGCGAGTGCCTACACAAAATTCCACAAGACTCGAATTTGCGGCATGTGCAGAACACTTTGACTCCTTCCGAGAGAGAAAGTGTCACGTCATGCATTCCAATGCTCTCATCATAACTATGGATTAAGCGATACTTTCTGACAAACTGGGTCCCACATTCTTCAGTTAACTTCTCTGCATAGTACCCGAATGACTGCATGAACTCCTGCTGAAACTGCTCAAATACACATCTGGAGTAGAGTCCAGCAGCCTGCTTCTCTATAGGAGAAGCAGTCTGCAAATTCGGGTTTTCAAAAAGTGTAATAAAATCTGACCCATGATCTCTCTCATGCCAGTTAGCAACAACCTGTGAGAGCTGTTGCACTGCTACCTTCAGCTGAGTTTTCACAGTACAATTCTTCTCAACTATGTTATTAAGAGATTCAGGAACTCTGTACGCACCAGAAACATCTCCAGTGAAAGTAACCTTGGTGTAAACTGGGGCCCACTGTTGCCGTATGTCACGCAGATAACATATATACCCATTATCCCGTAGTCCAAATCTCTCAGTTATCATAACCCATTGTGATTCAAATGCTTCAACTGTTTCAGACCGTCTGATGCAGTTTTTCATCTCTTCTATGAAAGTGCTGCTGTCCATGTTATTTTCACATTTCTCTGGCAGCAATAGAGGATGCAGCTCTTCAGAAATTGAACCTAATACATGTTCACTGCAAAATAAGTGGCATGTGTCAGGAAAGACCCCAGCAGCAGCAGTTGCTATAGGTCTGCTAAGCTCAGTCACAAAAGAAAGTGGTGGTTGCTGACCAGCCATTGCTGAAATCCAGTTTTGAAATAGCCATGCAAATGACTCCTCTGATTCATCCACAAGCAGTGCATACCCAAAAACAACTGGCTGTGCATGATGGTTCAGACCCATGAACAGAACCAGAGGGATCAAATCCTTATCATTTCGGTACCTTGTCTCAAGACGCACAGTGTCCCCAAAATAGTGGTATGCCATGCGGGCTTGTCCATCAGCCCAGAAGACATTAGTGGTACGATTAGTCTTCTTGTCAATTTGCACAGCATAGAAAAACGCTGGGTTTTCCTTTTGAGTTATCGCAAAGTATTCCAAAAGGCCATCAAAATCATCAGGTCCAAGATCATTGTACCGAATTTCCTTTGGAAGAGTTGGGTCATGCCCGTTGAGCAAAAGACTGCGTGTATCTGCAAAGTTCTTTGCTATGACAAGAATCTCTCCCTGTGAACGCACACATCTGACTTTGCTTGGTGGGGCCGGTGTGAGCTCATGTGTGTGCTCTAGCACCAATTTGGAGACCACCCACACATCTCCTTCCTTTCTGATTATTTCAAATAACGCCTCACAACCACCACTTTCCCTTGTGCTCGGATCAGACGTAGGAGAACCAAATCCACCATTGCTATTGACATTGTCCTTACCGGAGTGGTACCTGGAATTCACCAAATTTTAGGAACCAACATGTAGTTTAGCTATACACAAATTAAAGTGCACATAAAGATATTTTGGAACGATTGCAGTACCGATGCTTGGAGCAAACAAGCTTGAGCATCTTTAAAGTCTCATCGTGCAATGAGCGACGTGACTGACGGACACGGGCTTCAAACCCGACCCGGTTTGCATATGTATAGTAGAATGTCTTGGCTGCATCAAGTGAGTCAAACTCCATGCCCACATAGGGGTCAACCTCAGCATCTCCTTCTGTAGCAATGTAATGAACTCGGCCCAGCAACCCCACCTCGTGGTTATGCTCCTTCACAAGCTTTGTCACAATCCATCTCTCTGCATCTCCCATACCACCATTGGCACGACGACTGACTTCAAGCATGGCCTGGCAACCTTCACGCACAGACGGAGGCCTCCTACGTGTCTTTTTCCCGGGTGAAACCTGCTTCTCGCGACTAAATCCCTCGCGTGAACAGACAAACCGAAGCATGATAACCGACTCCGTGCACTTAGACCGGCGTGACCGAGCAATCCGAACAGAGAAACCAACTCGACCTGCATAAGCAATGTAGAATGTCTTCGCAGCCTCGCCAGATTCAAACTCCATGCCGACAAACGGCTCAATGCGCGGCTCAAGGTCTGCGGAGAACAAGGGATCGTACCGGGTAGCCACCGGCAGTGCCGGTGGGGGTTGCGGGAGTTCAGACGGATCGATATGCTGTTTCTGTGGAAAAACTTGCTGCGCCAACTGGTGAGCAAGGTCGGCAACAGGTACATGCGGAGTCACTCCGAGAGTCACCCAGAAGTTGATGCTCTCTTCTTCGAGGTCCACATTGGCCTCCATTAGTGAATGCTGATGCACTTGCGGGTGGTGCAAATCCATCAACCTAACTCCACCAAAATAGAACCAAGTTAGCAGTATTATACTATGGCTAATTCTGCTATGGATCAAATGAAATATGAGCTGTTCATTTTTCATAATCAGGTGATCACGATGTATCTTTTCAATAAAATTAAAGAGACATGTTTAATGAAAGGCTGCTTAACCGATCCATAGCAGAACCACTCACTATACTATTTATCACTTCACCCTCCCAATTCAATGCCACTAATTACACCCAAATTCAACACCAGACTCCACTGTATGCATACCACCAGTAAGCACAAAATTGACAGATTCAACAAGTGCATGAATTTCCTAATTCTCACTCAAAATACTCAATTCAACAGTTCAACAATCAATCAATCGAGAGAGAGAGAGAGGTCGACCTGGAGGAGGCCTCCATCGGGGGGAGCAGCGAACGGAGACAGCTCTTCGCTTCGCCGTCGCCGTCGCCGTCGCCGTCGGATCCGGCGGAGGAGGAAATCGGCGGAGGAGTGGAGGAGGTGAGATTGGGGGACTGATCAATGAATGGAACCCTAATTCTCACCGCGGCGTAGCGGATCGTGGACCCGGTCTTCCCGTCCAGTGCTTCTTATCCTTGGCTGCTGGTCGCCCGGATCGTCTCCAGTCATTTCCGAACTGGACGGTGGATAGATATTTGATTGTCGGTTTATTCTCTTCTGTGCATTTTTTTTTTTTGGGCCCTAAAGGGAGCTTGTCAGATTGGGCTTTGGAATTTTGGTTTTATGAAACTTTATGGTTTTGTTATGGATCTTCTAAGCAATATTTTATCTTAAATCGAGCGGGTCTTATCAATCATGTCTCTTTAATTGTATCTAAAAGATATATCACGACCATCCGATTATGAAAAATAAACGGCCCATATTTCATCCAATCCATAACAGAGTTAGCCAGTTTTATATGTAACTTTATATGCTTATAATTTGTTTTTGTTTAAATCGAGTAATAAATGATATTGGACAACAGAAATTGTACATGAAACTTGTTATATTTGCATGTACGATTCCAATATCAACACAAATTGTTTTAAACTGGATGGATGATAGATTTGTTACATTTGTATCCCTTCTATGCATTTTGGGCCGTAAAGGGAGATTGGGCTTTGGGTTGGGTTTGTTTCGGCCCAAATAGAGGCCTTACACATAATTTATGGTTTTATGAAACTTTATATGGTTATTGAGATTGTTTTTATTTATTGGAAAATGTTAGGCGGATATCAGTATTGATATTGGAATTATACATGCAAATATAATGACTTTAATGTACAGCTTAAGTTGTTCAATGTTTTATATTATTCGACTTAAATAACATAAACCACTCAAATCAAATCCATACCCAAAAAGAGGGGTAGGATTTCTGTCTCCTCATCTATGCCACTTAGGAAAATTAATCTGTTAATTTTCTTTTCATTTTACTTCAGAAAAGAGTATCGGTGCATTTATAATCATTCCGTTTCTGTCTTTTCGATTCCTTTGTAATTATGCTCTAGTAGAATATGAAAAACTTTTTATTACTTTTATAATCTTTAGATCAGAACCTGTCTCTCTCTCTACCAAATATAACTCGCAAGCTGCAACGAGTCGTCCATCTTTTTCTGAGTTTGGTCTTTGGTATAAGGTACTACCAAGACAATGAATACATTTTTATATTGTTATAATTTTAGTTGTTTTTATTTTTCATTTTGATTTTTCGTTGTGTCTAAAGAGAATTATGCTTTTTGTTTTTTACGTACTGTCAACTATTTTTTGTATAAAAAGTTCAGATTATATTTTTTTTCTATTTATGCTTTTTAGTATTATTATTTTATTCCGGGGCGAAAGCCCGGATTACAGCTCTAGTAACAATAAATGTTTTAATAATTACTGATATACTCTACAGTTTATACACAAGTCAAAATGATGACGTTATTGTTCAATGTTTTTTTTTTTTTTTTTTTGGACCTTTTGTTTTCTTTTTTTAATGTCTTGTTTTCTTAACAAGTTTTTTATGTAAAAGTTCCTCTTTAACTGATTTTATTCACATAATTTGCTACATATATTCATAATCTTATATATGTTTATTGTTGCCTTTCTTACACTCATTAAATATGTTGCTTTTACTATGTTTCTTAAAATCAAAATATATAAGAGGCTTGCTAATATATGAGCACAACAAAGGAAAACAAAATCATGATGCAACTTTTGTAGCCAGAAAATTAAGAACCTAACAGTACAACACTAATTAATGTTTTTTTACATATTATTTACATGGAGGTGCTTGCTTACACAGCCTTTTTCTACAACCAAATTCAACAAAAAGAATACAGCCAGGAACTGATGATCAGATCATAGATCATTTGATGAGCAAGGCAAGCCATTGCTAGGCTTCCGATGGAACGGCCGGCACGCCTTGACGCTGAGATCAACCGCCGCCGCAAGTGCCACGAAGACCGCCGCATCCTCGACACACGTGACGTGCCGCACTGCCAGCTGCACGACCAACGCCATGACTTTGTTGTTCGGGCCTTGCCACTTGCCCCCACCGCCTTCGCCGCCTATTTTACAACTCATCACGTAACCGCCACGGCCAATGCCGCTTGCATTATCCATGTCGATCATGAATTCACCGCCCTTGTCACATCCTATGCACGTTTCTGACAGGACGACACCGGTTTCGTGTCCTTCCAACAGCAGTTTCAGGCGCAGACAAACCGCCTCACGGGTACCGTTGGTGGTTTCACGCCAGGCCTCGAGCCTGGCCCAGGGATGCCAGCTAGAGCCGGGCAGCCCGGCTGGGTCTGGTCGGAGGATCAGAAATGCACCGGGGTTGGACCGACTTACCTGGTCCAACCCATTCGACGGCACAAACGGGGTTGACATGAATGCTGCTGCCACAGCTGAGCCAGAGAGATCATGGATCACGACTTTCCAGCCTTTGCGGATATCGTGACTGCTCTGCTTGATCGCATGCTTCTGTTCGGTTTCCTCGGGGCCCCATAAGTAGCCATTGGTACCGTCTGCTTGTGATGCCCTACATTTATTTTTCATCATAAAAAACTATTAAGTAACAATACAACTGTACTAAACACATGAATTAATTTAAAAAAAAATTAACAAAACAAGAAATTACTGAAAAGTTTAATTCAGACCGGCGCGGGTCGCAGCTGAATCTGCAGCTAAAGATCGGTTGCACGATCTTCCCGTGCATTTGGACCACCTGTGGACTTGACACAGTTGCATCTTCAAACCGAAATATGTACCGAGGGTCGGCTTCGACCCTAACACGTAAATGCAGGTCGGCATCCACTTTCGCCTTTTTTCCACCTATGCTGTACCATCCATTGTGAATCAAAACCGGCTTGCCTCCGGCATCCAAACCCGGCTCCACCTCCAGCCTCACTGTCCCGATATGATTTTTCCGGTTCGATGATGACCCACAATTTACCAAACCGCCCTTGCTTCTACCAGCAGTATAAACTACGATTTCTAGATGTGCATTGTTTGTAGGTCGAAGGCAACCGGTCGAGCTTGGCGACCTGAGCTTGGACTCCTCGATATAGAACACTGCATCAGTACCAGAGCCATTGTTTTGGCGATCAGAATGTAGTTCAGCCGAAGACGAAACCAGTGGTACGGAGACTGTCTGAGGAGCAGAACCGCAGAACCGGATCTCGCACGTGCCAGTAGAGTTTATTCTGGAGGATAGCCTGAGGCCAAGCGACCCGACCGACAATCGCACAAATGCCTGGGGATCCATTAGTGTTTTCAGTTCGGGTTATAAATCGATTTCTGTATCTTCTGATGATTGATCCATGGTTAATTTGTACTTCAAATCTGTTGACAAAGATGTAACAAACTTATCAGGATTTGAAAATTCAGTACATAAACTAAAGATTAAATATAACAATTTTAGTGTATTAAGTGAACTTTTTTTCCAATGTGACTTGTTTTTTGCAGGAGAAAATTGGCATAGAAGCTACACAGAATACACATATTTATCACTATTTTGCTAACGTTAGCATTTCAATGCTAACGCCTTAAAAATTATGTTATCGTATCTGAAATTGTGATTTATGGTGCTTGATAAATTCTTCATATAAAAATATAAGGGTATAAAAAAAAATTTCTATTTTTATTTTGTATTTTTGAAATAAGCATGAACAAACATCAATATTTTATTATTATTTATGAGCTCTTTTCAAAAATTCAAAACAAATAATTAAAAAATCCAAAATAGAAAAATTTGTGTATTCGTCGGTATTTTTATATGAAGAATTTATTGAACACCATAAATCACGATTTTAAATACAATAACACAATTTTTGAGGCGTTAGTATTTCGGATCAAAATGCTAACGTTAGCACAATAATCTATCTCATATCACAAAGGAGATAATGCTGATCCCAACTTTTAGTGCCACTTTAAAAGTTGAACTTGTGCATGCAACTTGCAAGTTTGGATACTATCAGAAGACAAATAAGCCAAAGTGACACAAAGAGAATCAAATCTCTGATATTTGTTTAACTTAAAAAGTGGTACCAGTATCATATAAAATTGGAAAACGAATGTGTATATATGAAAGCAAACACTCAGTCAGGCATCGATTCTAGATTAAATAATTCAAGTTATAAATCTACCCAACTCATCCTAACTCAATCAGAAAAAATATGGATTTTGATTTTAATTTTGAATAGTTTGGTACCCAGTTTGAAATACTTGACAAATTAATCGCATATATGAATTTTACTCAGAAAAAGAATAATAAGAAACTGAGAGCAAAAAAGACAGGTAAAATCCTATCCCACTATGATGAAAAGTTGTAATTGGGAAAGTTGCTTTTATACAACTATATAGGCAATGTTTTTTAGTATTTACAGGAACAAATTAGTGTCATCTTGTTACTCAGCTTTAAAAAGTTTTGCTTGCTCTATGATATTCATAGTGCGATTTAATCAGCCATTTTTTGGATTAAATATGTTGCAGCCTTATTGTTGTAAATTAAAAGGACAAACTTCTACTGTTCACACAGCTAGAAATCAGTAAGGAAGAATATGCAAACTCATTTTATAGAAAATTAGAAACCACAACTCCAAACAACAGTTTGCAAGCACTTTAACTGCGTTACATTTTAAGATGCATCTGTTCCCTTTTAAGATGTATTTGTTACATTATGTACACAACTGTTACCTGGTGTCCATAGAAAAACCATTCATAGCATCTATAAGTTACATTTTAAGATGTAAATGTTACATTTTGAGATATATTTGTTACATTCTGTACATAATTATAGATATATGGACAGATTTTCAATGTACACAAGATGTTTCTCAACTGCTTAAAGCTTCGAGACTCTTTCCGACTTAATTAAAGTTTTCTCCCCCACACCACAAATCATGACTATTTATGTCCTTCAAATACCTTTACTAAACCTGAGAAGCTATAAATATAAATAATATCAAGAAAAAGATGATCTTTTCTTGTGATAAATTTACTCTCTTAGCCATGCACACATGTGCTATTCAAACAAAGGTAACCTCTCCTTTTAAGAAATGAAAAGGAACAAAGCAAGCAAGCAAAAAAGAAATACCAAGTAGTGAATTTAAATCTGCTGTTATCCAACTTTGGATAACAGGGTCCTGTTATCCGAATATGGACCGTGGGATCAAAATCTACGGATGATATTAATAACGAAAATCCCCCTACAATCTTCATTGGGACGATCGAATCCGTCCATTTTGATCTGACGGTCTATATTGGACAAACAGGGTCCTGTTATTCTCAATGAATAACAGCAGATACAGACTCTCAAGTAGTAGTGCACTGTGGGACAATGCTTGAACAAAAGGGGAGGAGAACAAAACTCCATGTCAAGGAATGAAATGAAATCCACTACATACTACTCCGGGCAGGCACGGCATTCTTTTCTTTTATCCTTTCCTTTTGCTCCTCCTCCATCAAAAGGCAAATCAATAACATGAAGTAAATTTAAAAATAAGATCGATCGATGAATCGAACGCGACACTAACCCGCTGTCAAGGTAAGGAAGTGATCCCCACTACACCTTCCTTGATTTCTTTCCTCCCCCCTCCTCCCTTCTGCATCCATTTCCATCCATTACCTCAATATCAGAGAAGTTATGTAATTTTTAGCACAGAATATACTGTAATGCCGCGTTATGACTCGTATGGGGAGCGGGCACGCCGCACCAGCTGCCTCGTCTGGACAGCCGCCATCTTCTGTGCCATCCTCGCCGCTGCTGTCTTTATAGCCGGTCTTGCCATCTTGATCATGTATCTCATTTACCAACCGAAATCGCCATACCTAAAGTTGGACAATGCCCAATTGATCCGTCTCGACTACGACCAATCCGGCACGCTCAACACCGAACTGCAAATCACGATAATCGCCCAGAACGACAACAAGAATTCCAGGGCTACATTTGCCGAGTTTAATCTAGATCTCGTCTTCGCAGATGTGAACATTGCACAACTAAAGGTGCCCGGCACCTTCGTCGTACCGAAGAACAGCTCCTTACCGTTGCCATACGACGTGAATTCTACTCCCATACCGCTAGACTCGACAGGCATGAACGCAATGGACACCGCTCTGAAGAACCAGCAGGTACCATTTATCTTGTCGGGTGGCGCCAGGACCCAGTGGCGGTTAGGTTCGGTGTACACCTACGGGCACTGGGTACCGCTGCGATGTCAGATGAAGTTCTCCCTACCTCCTAACGGTACTATGGCTAGTGCGCAATGCAATTCGAAGAAGTAAAGAGGGGAATTGGATTGGATTTCTTCATTGGTTTTTTAGTCTGAATAAATAGGACTATAGGAGTAGATTAGGATGAATAATTTAATTTGTTGCTACACTTGTCTCCTCATAGCAAATTAATTAAGATTGTTGTAAATGAACACAAATTAGAAAGAGAGCAAAAGTTCCATTCTTTCATTTGAATTTTCCTCATTTATACTTTTTTTTTTTTAAGAATTTTTTGGGTATTTGATTTTCTTTGATTTCTTTTGTAGTTCAATTTAAATTTTAAGTGCAAATTATATATTCAATGTTTTGAATTTAGACCAAATATAATTCACTTCTAGAAGAACTTTCTTGTCTTACAAAATTTGCTTCCCTTTCTCTTCCTTCTACTCAGATTTCAATTTCAGAATTACACTGAAAAAATTGCACAAAAACACATTAACAGAAGCAAAACATGAACAAACATACCTTATTTTCTCTTTTTTCTTTGAATTAGACTCCTTTTGTTGCTACTTTTGATCTTCAAATGCTCCAAAAGTTGGACACAAAATTCCTTTCGATAATCGCCGGTACCCAAAACCAAAACTTCTCCTCTCCTTTTGTTCCTTCCTTGCTTTAATTTCTTGCACCAGAACTGACCGCCGGTACCGCAAATCAGCTCAAATTTCCAAAGATGAGAGATTAAAACACTGAACGAGAGAAGAACAAAATTGGTTGTGTTTAATCTCTTGAACAAACCTCAAAATGTGTTGGGAAAAAAACTAGCAAGAAGAAAGGATTCTTCTTTTTCAAAAAATTGTTTCTGATCGACTCATAAAGATACAGAATTTCAAGAGCAAACTGAAAGCGCGGGAAATCTACGTGCAAAGTGTATTAAAAAAGGAAGAAGCAAAAGAAGGAAAAACAAGCAAGCAAAAGTAGTCACTCTGTGAGAACTTGGGAACAGAACAGATACTTATAGCTATGGTATATATTGGTATTGACCTTTTTATTTATTTGCACCAAGCATTTTCATGTTTCCAGCTTATCTTAAAACCATGCATGATTACAAGTTTTAAATTGAGCCAGTCAAAAAGATGGATTGTCAATTACACCCCTGCAAAATTTTAAATATGTTTAGAGTACATTTTGATATAATAAATAATTAAGAGTACATTTTGATATATGAATCAAGTGCAAAAAATTATAAGAAAAATTATGTTTCTTGTCTAATTGAAACTATATTTATAAAATGATTATGTTAATTGCGGCATACTTTGAATATTATTGTTATTTTGGCAAAACAACAATAAAAAATTAAGAATAATAATTTGTCATGTCTAAATTGTGTGGAGGATATGATTTATCTCTTTCATTTTTTTTTTTTAATTCTGGCTTTTCAGTGCCTTATAACTCAGAAGTACATGTCAAAATATAATTTGCCGTCTTACATAAAACAAAATAATAGAGGTACAAAATGTTATATATGCTCCATGAGCTGACAAAAAGAAATATATATGTAATTAATAATATTGAATAAACACTCAATATTTTATTAATAATACTTAAAAAAAAAATAGCAGGTTGTCTATACATTATACAAAGATATAAATTAGGAATTGGTTTTAAAAGATTATGATTCTATGAAAGAGAACATTTGATAAGGGATGTGTCTGAAATTCTAATAATTCCAAGGTAATTCTGTAAGCTTCACTACGTTTAAAAATGCACCCATCAGAAGGTTTTGTTGCCTTTGGGGGGCTTGACAATGATGTAAGTTAATAACTTAATACAAAATAGTATTATCATGAGATAGAATAGTATAATAATAAGAAAGAAAAATAGAGAGGGAAACTAGGGTACTAAGGATAATGCATCATGCATAATTGGAGACAGCTGTAAGAGGAAGAGAGATCGCTTTCTGACAGAAAGGAGTGACAAGGAAAGCTGCTTTTTTTTTTTTTTTAAGTAATACTAGCGTCCACAGAGAAACGATCAATAGCGTCCATATGTTATATTTTAGAATATATCTGTTATATTCTATACACATCTATGAATGTATGGACGGTTTTTCAATAGACGCATTATGTTTCTCTTTTCTAAGTTCTAATCCTACTTCCCTTTATTTTCTCCGTCTTCTTAGTGGCTAATTTTGTGGGGGCATTCCACCTAATGTCAAAGTTTTATAATTAGGCCTGGTTGCCTTCTTTTCCACAACAAAAGAGAGAATAAGTTAGGTCAAGTGATTGAATAGAATGGAAGCACAGTTTACACAGGTGCAGAATCAGATTATGTGATAATAGTATAATACCAACAATTGATCCAATACATGATTTAATCGGTATCAAATCAAATACATAAAGAGAATTTTGAGTTGAGTCTATTATTTGCAAGCTCAGGGCTTTCAAGAATAAATCCCAAAGATAACATGATTGAAATTTGAAGGAGGAATTTAGTTAAGGAGCTGATACATAGATACCAAAAAAATATATCAAAATCGTTACGGGCAGTTCATGTTAAATGATTCGATATTTATATTTATTCATTTAGTATTCAATTCATTTATATCATCATAATGTATATAAAATAATTAGTAAACTCACTAATCTGAATAGTTTACTCATTTAATATGAATACTAACATAGTCAGTATTAATTTTGATATTTCTGTAACATTTTCATCATGTTATTCAATCTGTTACTTCTTGAGCTCTTTTATTATTTTTATTTTATAGAATTACTACAAATGGTAAGTTGATGATGTCTAATGACTGAATCCACGTAATTCACATGTCAGCCAAGAGTAAGTGCCATTTACACTCTCAACTCTGAAGTATGAACTAGTGTGAAACAACAAAAAGAAGCCTTTGAACAAATATGCCACTAGTATCACCAAATGAACAATATATTTGGTCATAAGTTATCCTTGCTTCTAATAAAAGGAGATTGGTTTTTTGACACGAAAATTCTATCTTCCTTAAAAAATAAATCTCAGTCGTTGATTGTTCACTTAGATTGATCACCACCGTTGACGTACTTTAATGTCTCAACCCATTAAAACTTAAGGCCCATATCAATTTTCTCAATTTAAGGCCCATTATATATTATCTTAAAAATTTATTATAAGAAATAACAATTTTAGTCCAAAGCAAGGCGTGAGCTCTTTACTGGTAATAACAAAAGGTACAAATAGTGATTAAACAATCAACAATTGAGTAGGTGCATGCCAAGCATCATAATAAGATATCAGCCCCAATATGTGACATGTGCTAATGCTGGCCAGCTAATATGCAATGATCCTAATATCAAGAATTAAATAAATAAAGTCAAGTTTTTTCCGTTCATCTTTGGAAATAAATAAAGCCAGTTTTTTCCGTTCATCTTTGGAAATAAATAAAGCCAGTTTTTTGGGCCTAAACCCACAAAAGGAATAAATGATATTTATCTCTGTGATTGTTGGTCAGTATTGGAAGATTATTAGTCCAATGATTTCAAGCAAATTCAACAAGCCATACTAGTTTTTGAATTCAAATTTATGAAGTTTTATTTTCTGATTTCTTCTTGGTTGATATGTTGAAAATAAAACATTTAAGAGCTATTTTTTGGTTTCTTATATAAATTTATTAATCTTCTTGATGTTGCAAAGTAAAGGTCCAAAGTACAAATTTTGAGAATTAGCTTGTTATTTAGTGAAAATTTTATGTTTTTCTATAAAATCACGTACTCAACATTTAACTTAATATTTTTATATGAACATTAAAATGGCAGTTTGAACCTTTTTATCTTAAAAATAACAACATTACCATAGTTTTATAATTAAAGTAGATGAAAATTAAAGGTGTGTTCCCTACTTAGAATCAATTCAATGGATTTTTAAGTTGTGGTAGAGATCTCTCCTTAGTTTTTTAACCCAAATTATAGTTTATATAACATTTGAGAATATCCATTACCAATAAGAACTTTGTAATTCAACTTTTTTTTGTAAGCTGCTTAGACATTAACTTAAAGCTCTATAAAGACTAAGAATAATTATTAAGAGGCATTAAAGAATAACTAAAATAATTAATCAGTCCATTAATATAATGATAAAAATTGGAGAAGTTGAGTACAGCAACCAAGTCCGATATATTAAGAGTGATACCTAGTGTCCACAGAAAATTCATCCACAGCGTCCATAAGTTACATTCCGGGATGTATCTGTTACATTTTGGGGTATATCTGTTACATCATGTACACGTCTATAGATATATGGACAGTTTGTCAATGGACGCAAGATGTTTCTCATATCCTTACTATATATAAAAGCATATTAAAAAAAATGACATGTAAGGGCTATCTTCCCCAAATAAGAAACCTGAGCCGTTGATCATTTTCTTGGATAGATCAAAACTGTTGATTTGCGTTAATGCCCGTTGATGTTAATGTCTCAGCCCATTAAGATTTAAGGTCTATATCAATTTCCACGATATAAGGCCCATTACATATTATCTTAAAAATTTATTATAAGAGATAACAATTTCAGCCCAAAGCAACGACGTGGGCTCTTTACTAGTATTAAAAAACTATACAATTTTTTTTTTTTTTTGAAAAGAAAAACACCATTATAGGCGCCGAGATTCATTACTTTCCGAAAGCGAGACCAAAAAAAATATATATATATATATATACAATGTTAAGGTCCTTTTAAAGAAGCATTGACCCCAGGAATAGTAATACAACGTTGGACGAATTAATCCAAACATAAATTAACCAACTAAAATTAAGTTGTCAAGGCATGCAGTCATCCGGCGGCGTTAACGTGTGGTTTAGTTTAATTGCGCCATAAAATTCAGATTGCTGTGGTTTAGAAGCCATCTTTGGTTCATAGTTTTCAACATCTGAATTGGTAAGAATCCGTCTTTGGTGTAGTGGCTAAGGGCAGCAGTCTCCCTGTGGGAGGTCATGAGTTCAAAATTCGGATGAGACGTTTTTTACAGAAATTTAAATTTGAATGGCTTGACCCCTCACCTTTATCTGGAAAAAAAAAAAAAAAAACATCTTAATTGGCTTCTAAATCACAGCCATGGCCCATTTGAATATCCGCACAGAAGGGTTTTAATTAAGAGGATGGATCCGTTGACAATGCTTATCTTGACAATGATATTTTTAAAAAATTTGTAAGAATTCATTTTTTTATTTTTAAGATTTTTTATAAATTCTTACAAGTTTTGAAAAAATATCATTATCAAAATTGTCAATATAACCAATGGATCCCTCCTCTTTAATTAATTTTATAGAGGCCTATGGGCTATGGGCCTATGGCTGTGATTTGGAAGCTATCCTAAATTTTAACATAAATAATTTAAATTATTAAAAGTAATAAAATTATTTTCTGTGTGACTGGGCATGCATTTCAAATCTTGATACATTTATTTATTTTGTGAAATATTCAGAATTTAAATGGCTCATATATATCATCTATAACAGTAATATTTAAAATATCTATAAGATTACTGATTTTTTTTAAAAAAAAAAAACACACTAATTAACTTTCCATATGGAAGTCATATTAGATGGTTTATATTGATTTATAAATTTTGAAAATAAAATTATATGTAATATCGGATTGAGTATGCACTATTCGTTGTATAGTAACCTCAATTTTTTTTTTATGAGATAATCTCTTTGTCCCCCTATCATTTGTCCCTCTTAAACGTCTCCCATCCGTTTCTGCTAGAACCGGTATGAATACCAGTTGGCAAGTGGTATGAACACCACGATACATTCAGTATGAATACCCTCT
>JASGLE010000923.1:0-20689 GCA_030179965.1 Cyperus esculentus
TACTTAATTGTGTCCACATTGTTATAAAATTTGAGGTAAAAGTTACAGAATTTGAAGTAAGATTTACAAAATTTATATATGTGTAGGTACGTGTGGATAGTTAAATTGTGGACACCTGAAAATATTCTTACTATATGTTTTCCAATGAATTTAGCATATTTGAGTTATTGGAGGGAACCACACAAGCTAATAATAACAAGCCAGAATGATGTCGCCCCTGTTATGCATCTGCCCTGTAAACAGAACACCAATGAAGCTTCAAGCTTTCAGGTCAGAAATATAATTCCTTTTTGGTTGTTCTGTGGTTAATGTATTACATGAAATGTTATTGTTGATGTATTATATGAAACTTATATTGTATAGCATTCAGAAATTGGAATTGACTTGGTTTTTAATATGAAACTTAATCTGAATTGTTAATGGCTCAGCTTAGATCTTAAAACTGTCAAGTCACAACATGAGATGATCACAACTTGTCTCTTAATTCAATTAGAAAAAGAATATGATCATCAAAGCACCTCCGGTTCATTGACAAACATATTGTATTATAGAAAATCATTTAGAATAATTTTTAAGTCCTTTTCTCTTATTTTCCCCTCACCGCAGATACAAAAACTCACCTTTTGTTTTTCATTAAATTTTCAAGTATAAATAGTAGGAAAATGAAAAGAAAATCAACCACATTGGATCAATTATTGGCGTCATATATAGTATTACAAACTTGTTATTTTCTCAAAAATCACACTGACTAATAAGAGGGATTTCATTACTAAATTGTTTCTTTACAAACATTTCAGGCACTCCTCACCAAAGTTAGGCTCAGCTTCCGCCGACGTCGCTGTAATACTGACAACCAACTATTTCAAGAATGCTACACCATTTATGCACCAAAAGATCCAAAGCAGTCGGGACAGGCATAACGGGTCATAGCCGGTAACAAACGAAGGTATGCCTACGGGCTTTTCCTCAAAAAAAAAAAAAACAAAAAAAAAAAAAACAAACAAACGAAGGTATCAATAAAGAAGAGAGGCAAGACACGTTTCAATAAACACAGTGCCAACCTATCTATAGCATAGTACCAGTATTTCAATACCCAGCAAACAAAACAGCGAATAATATGACATTTCCCGAATTATTCGTTTGATTCGTGAATTGTTCGCATATTTACGAACTTTTCCGATTTATTCGTGAGATTTTGATGTGTTCAGACCTTTTGATTTAAATTGGGTGTGCTTTTGGTAGGAAACTATGTGGGAGACTGTGTCATTAACTTGTTTTCCCATCACGTGGCCTGCAGCCCTTTTTATATTTCTTTTGATCTTCTGTGGCGATGTAACATGCATGACATAATGTTTGTTAGTCATTTTCTTAAATAGTAACATTGTTTTTTTATATTTTTATTTATCTTATACAAACGAATTATTTCCGAATTATACCCGTATTATTTCCGAATCCCGAATTTTTGACCTCACCGAACGAATCCCGAACCAAAGTGTTGTTACTATGATCTATAGAACAGTGTACCAGAAGAGTGCACACTTGTGATAACTCAGGAAGGGGATTACCATGCTTTGCCCATTCGGTATGGAAGCCTGTAACTCCTGCTGGTGCTTCCCATCTGATGACGAGTCGTGCTTGTTGGACTCTATTTCTTCATAAAATAAGTGAAATTTACCAATTCCTGTCATATTTATTTTTACTAGAGAAAGAGAGATACGAATGCAGGTGTTTACAAAAATGTATTATGAAGGCTGTATCAAGAAGCATTCCTAATTCATTTTCTAAAATGTAATGGTATGTAATTGTATAAGTGAGTGAGACAGATGGTAACAGAAATAACCATAACAGGTAAAACTTTATTAAAAAAGAAATACAATTTCATCATAGTAATTTAATATAGTAAAGTACTAAAGTTATTGCATGAACACTAAAAACAAGGTGTTCAATTTAAATATTTAAATATTTAATAAAAGGAAGGAGATTAAAATATTGTCAGTATATGTCTTCGATTATCTTAAACTCCCGTCATTTATTAATTATAACTTGGACTGCAAACTCTGCAAGAACCAGACAGAATATTCAGAATATCAATTTTTCTTTTTCTTTTTCTTTTCACTTTATCCAAAGGTATCAAATTTTATTATGCGCACAGAACACTTGCTATAACACTTTTCAAAAAAAAAAAAAAAAAAAAAAACTTGCTATAACAAAACCTTTTTTTTTTTTAATATCGTATGTCAAATTTGCCAGTCATACAAATCTTCTAATTTTAAATCTTAATTTGTGGCAAATTTATATTTTGCGTGTATAATTTTGTTCCATCTTTCTTACCAATCATTACTTCCTCACCTAGTTGCATAATAACGATTTTAAATTATACATATGGGTCCAATAAAATAACTTATCTATTATTATTAATTTATTTTTAAGAGATTGCGTAAAGTAGACATTGGTTCCATATTCTTTCACTTTCAATCAAACATGGCCACGAACTTTTTTTTTGGTTAATTTATTGTGTGTGATGATTATAAATGAAAAATGGCGATAATATATACACTTCAATTAATCATATCACACTTGTTAGTTGTTAATCTATTTTACTTGTGCTATTAATCTTTTGAGACCACCTTCATTATAAGAAGAGTCCAATTACAAAATTTTAAGTGAATTATCCGTTTTTACAAAAGGGATTTACATCCAGAGGTTTTAATAATGTATCATGTCAAAATCTTTTAATTATATCAATAATTATATTTTACAATAGAAATCCGGCCGCTAACAATCTTTTAATTATATCAATAACTAACCTTTTTATTATATCAATAATAACATTTTACGAATTTAATCACAAATTTCCAAAAAAGTGTACAAAGGCTATTTACAACATCAGGCAATCAATAAGGACATTAACAAAAAAAAAAAAAAAATGGCTAGTTTGAACAATTTTTGTCTACTAGTATTTTCATCTTTAATTTAGTATCAGATGATCCCAAGTTTCATTTTGTTCTTTCAAAATCTTTTGTGGCCTAAGTAAAGAATATATAAATTTTTTCTCTCCAATAATATTTTCATCATTTTGTTCTAGTATAGACTGTACATACACAGTAGTTCCAAGTGTAGTAACGAAACATTAGTAGTTGACCTCGACTCTCGAGCTTAATTTGTAGAGGTGACAAAATCTGACCTGACCCAAAAAATCTGCCCGATACTAAACCCGATCCGATTCAAGTTTCAGAGAAAGTCAAACTGATCCGAACCCAACCCGACCCGACCCGTGTTTCCAAGGAAAGTGAGATTGACCTGTACCCGACCTGTGTTTCAGGGAAAGTCAGACTGACCCGAACCCGACCCGACCCCGGAATAGCGGTGCAAAATTTGACCAGACCCGAAAAACCTGTCCGACCCAACCCGAAAAAATGCCGGCAGATGTCAACTGTATACCCAACTCGAAAAAAATACCGGCAGCCGTTAACCTGATACCCAACTCGACCGAATATTTCCATTTAGTTAAACTAACCTGACCCGACATTTCCATTTGGTCAAACTGACCTGACCCGACCTGACAATCTGCCACCTCTATAATTTAACTCGGGATCTCCTATCGCACTGCAAATTCGGCAGCGCAGATCCAACGGTGCAGCTTACATCGGGATCCATGAAAAGTAATGAGTCCGAATCCCGACGTAAGCTGCACTGTCGGATCCGCGCTGCCGAATTTGCAGTGGGTTAGATGATCCGGACGCCTATAATTTGCATAGAATCGAATACTTTATACTTTATATAGTTTAAGAAAGGGTGAAAATGTGAAATGAGATCATGAGAGATTTCAACTGTCCATTTGTATAAAAATGGAGACTAGGGTATAGAAGTGCCTTTATTATTACCAGTAAAAAGTCTACACCTTGCTTTGAGCTGAAATTATTATTTCTTATAATAAATTTTTAAGATAATATGTAATGGGCCTTAATTTGAGATAATTATGGGCCTTAATTTTAATGGGCTGAGAACGTCAACGGGCATTAACGTACATTAACGATTATGATCTATCGAAGAAAATGATCAACGGCTTAGATATGAGAATAGCCCTTTCATATCACTTTTTTTCAATATGCTTTTATTATTAGTAAGGATAAGGATTATTATTTTCTTTTTTTAAGTAATAGAAGTGCCTTTATCACTCACGTGATCCGATCGACCAACCAACCAAGCGGATAAGAATCTCACTCGAGACGTACTAAATCTCTATTCAAGTTCTAGTAGATCAATTATTACTTTGCTCTACACAAGTTTTATGTAGTGTAAACTGTAAATTAACAGTTAGGTTATGTTACATGAAATGTGACAGTAAAAATAGGCATTATATATGGTTAGCCTAGCCACGAACATTCTTCTCGTTTCTCCTTTCTGTTATGAAATTACTAAAGGTAAGTTCACTTATATGTATCAAAAAAAAAAGAAATTTATTTTTTATTTCTTTTTTGTAAATATTCTCATTATTTTTTATGTCAGATAAAAAAAAATGATTATAAAATCGATACCGACTATATTAGTTTTCATATTAAATTAGTATTCAAAATATTCATATATGTATACACTACACTGTAAATATAATTATATGTCTATAATATTTTTCTTATTTCTAAAGGTAACTCTTGTCCCATGGTTAGTTACTTTACTTATATGAATATCTGTTTCATTGCTACATGTTAGATTATAGAGTCATTACAACAGAATAACTGACAAGTGACAACCAAACCTCCGTCAAGTCACGTGGCTTCATTTAGAAATCGAGGTGACTTCCTTTTGGTGCCGCTGTTCCAAGATTCGTGCTAGATGACTTTTAAAAGAACATCTGACGGTTCAGGCGGACTAATTATTTATTTTGCCTTAATTTTGAGCATGTCTAGTTGCCTACACAGGTAAACAATGTAATATCAAAAAAAAAAAAAAAAAAGGAAACTCTATAAAACATTTTCTTGAGGAAGCCATAGACAATGACTATTTAATTAGAAAGTATTACATTTGTTCGTAAATTGAAATAAGAGTACCAATACCCATACATAAACGTTTTGCATTATTCTAATTTTTTAATCAAATAAAATAAATTTCCTTATTGCATGTATCTATATATAAGGTACTTAGAATTCATAAGGTATATAATTGAAAAAAAAATATATTTATATACGTTTTTTAAACCAAAATAACTAATTTTCAACCTCCCTTCTACCATGTCAAACTTTCGAAATCTAAGGCAAAAGAATAAGTGTGACACATGGTATTCATAGATTAAGGTAGTGTTTGGATCATACAAAGTAGTGCTACTCTCGGGTTAACGTGGCTACTCAAAGTTGGATGCAATCCAAACATAATTCAGCATTTATGAGTAGCAGTCGGTTAGCGCTACTTTGCTAACCCGGACAATTGTTGGTTTAGCATGTTAGCCAAAAATGAATGAGAGAGAAATAGTTAAAATAAGTTCCACCTCAATTTTTTATTCACCTTCCATATGTGCTTCCCTATATATTATTAATTAAGAACCTAATAGATATTTCGGTTAGTGTTGCTAATGAATTGAAAAAATAAACAGTACCAATATGTCGTATTAAGAGTTTGGATACGTTAAATTACTTTGGTTAAGATTTATATTTTTGTTTGTATTTGTAATTTTTTATTATTTTTATCACTTTAAATACATGCTAAATTAAAAATCAAAACAAATATTTGTATTAGAAACATAGTTTGACAAAGAAATCTAGAATCATTCTAGAATCAAACCGCCATTTCATAAAAATATTATGGAATGTCATTTAGAGTGGGATTGTAAATGAAGTTGTTAATTTGTAAAATGAAAATTAAAATATCTATTTTATTCATTTCCACTATCACTACTCTAAAATTACCATCCAAACAACATTTTACTAACTGAAATAGTAAAAAGTTAGTTCTCTACTCACACGTTTTCCGAATTAGCACTAACCTCATACTACTCTCAATCACTAACCCAAATATCACTGCTCTTGTACTAATCATTACACCATCCAAACACACCCTAAAATTCTTGGATACTTTCTTAAGTTTTAGCACCATGCAAAGTTCTTCATAATATTGGGACTTCAATGGGAGCGATGAAACAACCCAACTTAAAATCAGGAAAAGATGGATAAAGGACGGAATGAATGGCAGCAATTTGTGAGACAGAAGGCTATCACCCATCCCAATCAATGCTGTCTGAACGTACGGACCTGATGTCATGGCAATAACTTGCATCAAAATGGTTTTCTTTCTTTTTTGTTTTAAGCTTTAACTGTCTCTTTTCTTGGTGAGGAGAATAAATGTCGACCTTGATATTTCTGAGATTTAAATAGTAGTAAGTTTACACAACAAAATATAAATTTTGACAATGAGACAACTCCCATTTTTATTCCAATATGAGTAATAAAATTGTTACCCCAAAAAATAAAAAAATAAACCTTATTTCATCCAGAACCACTAAAGAAAAAAGTTGTTTACATAAATCATAAGTAATTTTTGCATTAACATAAATTGGGGATAACAAAAACAAATATACGAGTAGTACGAAAAACTATCCGTAGAGTTTATAGGTCACATTTCAAAAAGCATTTGTTATTACATTTCGGAATGTATTTGTTAAATTTCTTTTACGTTTATAGATATATGAATGATTTTTCAACAGAGACATGACAAGATATTTCTCCAAATATATCCAGGCCGTTACATGTCTCATTCAGAAGCATTGAAATGGACGTGTCATAGAAGACCCGGATGGATGAAGCATTAAAGAAAGGCAAGGCGCCGTGATCAAAGAATCAAAGATGCAGTACCACTAACAGTAACAGTAAACCCAGGTCAGTAGTAAAACAACAAAAGTTACACAACCCGAGAAAAGAAAAAGAGCAAACGAAACTAAAAAAAAAAAAAAAGAAAAGAAAAAGAACTAGCTTCCCCCTCTCCTGGAATTCATATCCCCAGCTGTACTGCATTATGCAGTTCACAGTAACAGGCGTTGGATTGTCTCGAGATTTGTGCCAGCATTGATCTCGAGACGATTCAACGGCTGGCGCCTTGTACTGCACAATGCGGTACAGCAGGGGATGAGCACTGCCCTCCACCCACAGTAGGATATGAAGTAGCTTTACTCCATCCGAATCTCCTGTCCCGCATCCCGGCATTGCTAGTGCTCGCTCCCATCTCCATCCATCTGCCTTCGTAGATAGATCGAGAACTAAAAGAAAAAGAAGGAAAGAAAGGAAAAAACAGTCAAACAGTACAAAAACAGAAAAAAGAAAAAAAAAGGGCTAGGCATTAGAGAATATATATATAGGAGGAGTTCTGAATTCGTATCCTCTACTGCGCAGTAAACTACTGCGAAGTACGTCAACCATTAGATCTGCTTTGAGATTCGTGCAACTCAATCTCAAAAAACCTCTATAATCCACATCGTTTATTCGCTGCGCAGTATAATACTGCACAGCAGAGTATAAGCACTCGGAGGAGGAGGAGGAGGAGAAGACCCACATTGCGGTGAAAAAAGGGCTAGCTTAGCCCCTTCTGTCTCCTCAATCATCCCTTTTTCTACTCCTCTCTGTTTACTCACTCACTCAATAAATCCCTTTTTTACTTGCTTATCCTCTCACTGTCTGTCTGTCGCCCTCACATCTCACAGTCCTCAGATCAATCAGACAGAGACTGAAAACTCCCTTACTCACTCACTCGACCCTCTGAAGAGAGCGAAAGTGAGGACTGAGAGCAATGACTACGGAGCAGAAACCGAAGGGCCCGAGGGCTCTAAAGGTTCCGAAAGAGCCGGCAATGACGACGGCCGCGCCGCCCTTGCTGAACCCGTCCGAATACGCGCACAGCCCAGCGCACTACTTCATCCTGTTAAACAACGGGGCGCGGCTGTCGGCTTTGCTGGCCTCGTTGCCGCGCCTCTCCCACCCGTCCGCAATCCTCTCCCTCGCGGACTCTCAGAAGGAGTCCGCGCAGGCCGGGACGGTCTCCGCGGTGCTTGACCGCAGGGACGTCCCGGGGGGTGATACGCCCCTGCACATCGCGGTGCGGCTCAACCGGCCGCATTTGGCCGCGATGGTGCTGAAGGCGGGGGCCGATCCGTCGCTCCAGAACGCGGCGGGCTGGTCCCCGCTGCACCTGGCCATCTCGCTGGACAGGCACGGGATGGCCAGGTTGATGCTTAAGCATTATAGATTGGTTGCCTGGGCGAAGCTGAGAAGGAGACTGCATCTGCTTCTGCCCGCGCTGAAGCAGATGCCAGACTCGTATCTGGAGATATCGTTTAGGCTCGAGTCCCCGATCGTCCCGTTCTTGTCCCGCGCCGCGCCCTCGGACACGTGCCGCGTGTGGAAGCGGGGGGCCAATGTGAGAGCGGACGTGTCGCTTGCGGGGTTTGATGGGTTGAGGGCGCGCCGGGCCGAGCGCTCGTTCGTCTTCCTGGCGGCGCCGGAGGACCCAAAACTCCCAATTGGGTCTCTCCTTGTGCTTCACCATGGCCGCCGAGAGGTAAATCGATTTAATCTTGTTTGCTATTGATGAACATTGATTCTATTTAAATTAAACCCAAAATGCAGTAAGGGAAAACATATGTGTTATTTGGGGTAATAAACTGATGAATTTTAGGTTTTCTTTTTCCCCAATTTTAGAGATAATACTGATATATTGCTTGTGGCAAGTTTTATATTATGCAATCACCATGCAGGACATATTTTTTAAAAATGAGAGTAGACATTGGACCTTTTTTTTAGATATATACTCCAGAAATGTGTTCTGTTTGATTTGTTTGCTCCCCACCTTATTCCAATTGTCATATTTTAACTTTTTTTCCCAGTAATTGCCCAGCAAATGTAGCATACAGTAAATTAATTAAATTGTTATTTTCAATGTACAACTAAATTGAAATAGCCAATATGAAGCTAAAATAAATTCATACAATTACTTTGAAAAAATAGGTTTGGTGTGTATTATACTGCTTTGCATTCTGGTACGGCATTCAATAATTTAGCTGTGCTAACTGAAATCCAATTATTAATAAATGGGCACCGAAAATGTTGTTGAAGAGCCACTAATTGTTGCATTAATGAATTAGTAATGAATCGACTTATGTCCTTCGCAGGTTCATGATTTGTTCTCCGGCATAGAGGATACCGAATCTGATGACGAGCTAATATCCGACTCAACCGCATGCCGTCCTGGCTTGAACATCACTTCAGCCGAATTGGTGCCTCGAATCAGTTGGCGCGGTAAGGAGAAGACCGAGCTCGTGGCCGGCACTTGGAAGGCCAGGTCATATGACCTGAACAATATCATGTTCACCTTTAAAACCCTGCAAGCTGAAGAGAGCAATACGAATGCCGAGAATAGTAACGATGATCACGAAGATAATTATAACGATGACGTGATACTTGAGGAGGATGATGTTATGATGCCGCTGCGAATCCGTGAGGACGATGGAGATTTCTTGGTAGCTGATATTGCGCCGCCAAGGCGCAGCTGTTATGAGCCCAGGCGGCGTAGCAGAGTGGTGGAGGAGACGGATGCTGCGAGGAGGCGGCGCAGCGTGGATCTGGCCGTACCACCGCCTCGATTGAAGGAAGAACGAAATAGGTGGGAGAAGAAGGTAATAAACTCTATTTTTTTCATGTGATAGTTTTCAATTTACTTACCAGAAAGACACCAGCTCTGATGTTGGCAGCATTTTCTCGAACAATTAAACTTGCCCGGCTCTACAGTCGGTCTTAGGATTTATATTTGTTACATTAAAGCAATATCTGATTGAAATTGTTTAGATTGGGTAATTTTGCTAACGGACTTGATGGCAGGTAAAATGCAAGGAGAAGGAGACGGTGAAGAGCTTGAGGCCGACTGTCTGGCTAACTGACGAGTTCCCATTGAAGATAGAAGAGATCTTACCTCTTTTGGACATTCTGTCGAATGGGGTGCGTGCAGTCAGGCGGCTAAGGGAGTTGCTCACTAACAAGTTCCCTCCCGGGACATTTCCTGTTAAGGTAATAAATTAGTTCTAGGCCGTCAATAAAGATTTACTTTTAATCTCTTTGTTCCTGTTATACCAACTTTTCGTTTGTGAATTTCATTTGTTGGTCTAGAGGGATTAGTATGAATCATGAATTCAGAGTATCACATATTGGAAAAGCAACAAACCGTGAAATTCAGTTTATTGGGATACCATTCTGTCTACTGTGTTGAGACTTGTGACTAAAATCTGTGACTGCAAAAAATGAGTTTATAGCGGTACCATAAACCCATGAATTAGTGGTGTGAAGGTTCTATAAATAAAGTTACTGATTTTGAAACTGTAATCGTTTTTTTAACACTCCTTATTAATTATTCCTCTAGGTTGCGATCCCTGTGGTTCCCACAATTAGGGTAGTTGTGACATTCACAAAATTTGTGCCTCTACAACCCGAGCAATTTTTCACACCTCTCTCGAGCCCGAGCCTCCTGGAAAGAAAAGAAGAGAAAGAAGAGCGCCTCAAACAAAAGAAAAAGGAGACGTCCAGCAAGGCCTCATCATGGCTCAAATGGGCCACGACGTCTAATAATAATTCGCAAAACAAGAGCACTTTAATCAGATCCAAGTCCGTTAGCCCCTCGGAAAGCACGACGGTTGCTTCTGGCACGGCTGAAACAATAGATGCGTTCTTGATACCGAGTAATTACAGTTGGGTTAGTTTGGGTTCAAAGAATCAAGAATTGAAGAAATCTAGTAGTAGAAGAGGCAAAATTTAGGAGCTAGAGCTATATATAGTCGGTTCGAATGTGTCCGTTTTAACTGATAGCAAGGCGTTCTTCTTACTCGGCTTTTTACTTCTCTTTTTCGACATCTGAAATTATCGGCTGGTGAAGTTGAATTTCTTCTCTTCTTCTTCCTTGGTGTATTCAAATTTGTAATGTAAAATCAAGCTAATTGTTGGTTGGATATACTGCACCAAGGTGATGATATGTCTAGAAGATCAATGTGACAATGTCATGATGAATTTAGTTTCATGTGTATAAATAACCGTGGCAGGCTTCTTGGAGCATTGATTGCTATCATGTTATAAATTCAGTTCCATGTTTACTTATAGATTTGTGGTAGGTATTACAAAATAAATATCTTCCAAAAGTAACTAACAAAGACAAAAAAAATCATCTGACTGGAATACTAGGCATGCACCTTGAACTAATGACATGTACAAACTAAAGCTAATTCTGGTTCAGTATAAACATAATTTCAAGCTACATATAATTTGAAATTAACATTTAGAGGAAAACCATCATGTTCAGGGGGAAAAAAAGAGAAGAAAATGTAGATAAAACCATCAAATCTAGTTTGATTAAGATTTGAGGCAATGGCTCTCACAAGTCACAAATCAACAATTTTGGTAACCCCCATGAAATAGGTTTAAATCATTTAATTTGAAGCCCTTTTTAGTGGAAATTAATCAAAAATGGGCCTAAGCCTCTTTTATATATTAACAACATAAAATCTTTGTCAGCAGAACAGAAAAACAATGGAATGAAGCATAAGAGAAAACTGGCATGGATTAATAAATAACAATCATGCAATACTCAAAATTATGCACTGTTGAGTTTCTTCTTAATGAATCAACAACTCATATGAGGAGCTAGAGAAAGATAACTACAATCAATTGACTATTGAGAGACGGTGTTCGGCGGGGCATAAGGTTCGAGCTCATCTCGATTGCGACTCGACCAAACTGAGGAGTCTAGTCTGAATTCTAAAATCCATGAAGTCGGAGCTTACATTGAACGAAACAGCAGGTCGGCGAGGCACCGGTATTGTCTCAGTATATCCTGCTTTACTACAACAATGCAGATGCTGAAAGATGGCATTGTACCAGTACATGAAGTAAAAATTCAGAGTCCAATCCATGTTGTTGCTTGAAAGTATGTCAAGGTGCTAATATGGAACATATTCATTTTAAAAGATACTTAAAATGATATTAGTAAAGAGCTCACGTCTTGTTTTGGGCTGAAATTATTATATCTTATAATAAATGACCGAAAGCTTATTCCTTATGAGGAAATTGATATGGACCTTAAATTTTTTTTTTTTTAAGTGGTTGGCAAATTGCCGACCAATAAATTTCATTAAACAAAAAAAGTTTATGTACAATATATACAATTTACATAGCATGATGAAATTATCCATAGGATATGGGCCTTACATTTTAATGGGCTGGGGAATTAATGTACGTCAACGGTGGTGATCAATCTAAGTAAACAATTAACGACTAAGATTTCTTTTTTTGGGGAAGATAGAACTTTGATGTCAAAAAATTTAATCTCCTTCTATTAGGAGTAAGGATGAGCATACAAATTCAGCAAATGTTTTATGATTTATGTAATTTATTCTGGATCCAGCTTCATGATAAGTGCATTAGTAGTAAATTTGTAATAACAAACCTCTTTTTACTGAATTTGTTTGCATGTTTAGTTTCAGGTTGATGTGTGTACTTCTACACTAGAATGCTTAAACTGAACAAAATTATTCTAAAAGCAAATATCAAAGCTTAATTCAGGAACTCATATTTATTGAGAATTTTAGATCATTACTAAACTTTATTTTTTGCATTGGAATCCATAAGTTTTATAACATATAACATATAAACTACTTCAATAAATTATGAAATTCACGATCCTATATCGCATTTTAAGCCTAGTTTCGATGAGTTCAGGGAATACTGGTAGCTGCATTTCTCGTGCTCCTCGGGCAGCAACAGCTGATCGATTCGATGGGTGTACAAGCTGCTCCAGCATGAAACCCGTTATCAGCACATTTTGTCATACACTCATTCATATCAGCACAGCTGCCTCCCAGGTAATGGCAGTACTGATCGTCGCCTGACGTATTTAGGGCGCCTTTCTTGTCCTTATAGCAGCAGCAGGTTGGATTCACAACTGCACTACAGAATGCTCCTATACCGGTATATCCGTTCTTTGTACATTTTGCCATGCAATCTTCGTTCGAAGTGTCGTTGGTACATGGTCCCACGTAGTTGCAGGAATCGCCGTTGCCAGACGGAAGGAAATCATATTTTCTTGCTTCTGCAGTATTTATCAAACTCATACTTGTTATTGCATACATATCAATCAATTGTAATATTTGTGTAACAAAAAGTTCTAATTGAAAAAAAAAAAAAAAAAAAAACCTGAGAAAATTGTCACTAAAAGATTGGCAAAGATTTTAGGGTTTAGGGTAAAAGAAAATTATACCGGTGACAAGAAGCAAGGCGAGAAGTAAACAAACCAATGTTGTTATTCTAAGCACCATTGTTATGTATATTTTGTATATAATACAATACAAAATGAATTGAATTAAGTTGAAATGAAGAGGAATAGAATGTCAGGCATTTATATATATAAAAATATATAGGCTATTGCAGAAGAAGAAGGTAGATCATCCTTCATGCACCCATATCTTTTCAAATCTTTTGTATTTTATTTGCCAGCCATATATACTGATCATTCAGTAAATATATTCCTTTCTTGTTTCTTTAATCCATTGCAAATGTTAATTCCATGGATAGCTGTAATACTGCATTATTTTTGTTTCATGCATTATCTCTAAATGGGCGAACAACTTTAGAAAGATGTATGCGGACAACCAATTTTGTATACATATGAAAATAAAAAAAAAAAACACTAAAAATATAACACAAATTCGATGGATCGTCCATATATATTAAGTATTTGAATATCTTAATTTTGGGTAATTTTTTGTAACAAGCAATTTGCATGCATATCAGCGAAAAAAAAAATTCAAAGAACTTGTGACGCCATTATCAGTTAGGTTATGCTAGCAGTAATACCATATCATTACATCATTATATTCCAAATAAAGGAGTGCTTATCCTCTGCTGCGCAGTATTTTACTGCACAACGAATCAACGATGAGGATTAAGGGGGGCTTTTTTGAGATTGTATTTCACGAATCTTAAAGCAGATCCAACAATTGAAATGCTGCACAGTAACTGTGCAGTAGAGGATATGAATTGCAAAATAAAGCCCTCGTCAAAATCATCTGTATTGCAGCTGCACCGTCTGGAGTTTGATGAAAAAGGAATCACAGTTAAAACAGAGACTAGAATGAACACTCCCAGTCAGTGCAGGTGCTTCACTGAATCTGACTTGCATAGTCATAAGAATGAGCAATCGACTATCAGTTTACTGAAGGATGTACCATGAGTTACAAATTCATTATGCAACCGTCTTCGACAAATACATTCACTTGGAGGTACACTTGAAGTTGGTGAGAGAACTAAAAAACTAGATCATTTCAAGCAGCACAAATCAAGAGGGATGATGAATGATTATGCACTTCACGTCTTCACCTCTATAGTGATTCCTCACATTCTGTCAGTGGAAAACAATCTAACTGATATTTTTGTTCACAGATGGTTGCATCAAGGAGGTAAGTAACAACAGTTACACAAACTAGCATTTCAATATGCATATGAACAACAGGATTAACCGCTACATGTTTTTTTCTCTCAAGAGGTTTCCACTTCTCCCGATGCCATACAAGTTTACAACTTTCTCAAGAATAGTTTTGGACCACAATTTGTCAATATACACAGTTTCAAGGACAATTTGGATCACAATTAAGCAGTTCAATTGCATTCAGGCAATTGAGCAAATCAAAAGATTTAAGGCCTATTATAATGGATCTAATTGCTATCAGCAGCGTTACATATTGCACAGAACATTCAGGTATTAAACAAGAAGCGAAGGTCAGCCTCTGTCAACTTTGACATTGCTTCAGCAGAGTCGCCTACGGTTCTGAAAATCATGAAAACATTGCTCAGCAATTCAGTATAGATAACGACTTGAAATCACAGAGCATGTACTAATAATATCAGTGCAGATTAGTCAGCACTCACCCTTCAAAAACGAGTTGCTTCTTTTCTTGCAATTTAAGTATCCTTTCCTCCACAGTGTTTCCTATAATGAACCTTGTACTCCTAAATATATGGAAAAATAAACATCAATACATCAAAAACAATCATTAGTTTTTATCAAGTTGCTTAAAAGACAGGACCACGGCATCAGCAGATGTCAACTTCCCTTTCTTTTTACACCCAATCACTGGAGTCTTATTTTATTCCCATCTAATGGTGACTTATCATGATCAATCAGATCAAAGATATCTATAAAAAGGAAACTTGCACACAATTTGCTCTTAAATATTGATAAAACATTGCATAACCACTTTAGCAGTACATGGCACAACCTGTTCCGTTAGAAAGGAACATTTTGCTAGATTTCAGGAGTACCTGATTGGCTTATACTGTCCAATGCGATGAATTCTATCCTGGGCTTGATTTTCCACTGCAGGGTTCCACCATGGATCCATCAGAAAGACCTACAAACATATATGGCTATAAATTAGATCCATGAAATTTTGTACTTCTCACAGTTTTAGAACTAAATGCAAAAAGAAAAAAAAAAAAAAACAGAAACAATAGTATAGTACAGTGCTTAAATAAGCATTTGAGTTGCATGAGAGAGCTTATCCACAAGGAAGCAACCACTGCATATTGACTGCATAAACTGGGACCCTCTGTTGACCACATATAAAACATGATACAAAAGACTGTCCCGTACCAATAACAAATAAGGGAAAAAACCTCTCCCATAGTACCAATGATAAATAAGGAAAAAAAAAATTAAAGAGAAACTCATGGAGAAAAAACAATCAATTGCATGAATTTTCTTCAGCTTCCTACAAACTATACCAACAACAGCAGTCTAAATGTCATGAGCAACTCACAGTTTTCCTCTTAAGCAGAAATGTTACAAATGGTGCTCCCTCACTTTTGCTCTAGCCTCTAGATAATCCACCTCACAGGACTCCCCAAAAGAAATAAACATGTAGACCCTGGTCTCACTCAGAAAACCCACAACATCAAATACTACCATTCCAGAACCTGGGGATCTCTAGAGCGGTAGAGCCTACCAACAAATTCAAAAACCTTAAAGAGGTACCACTAAGTTCACATGCTATACTTCTCTTTTAATGAATTCAGTCTAAATCCAACAGTCTGACCAGCAATTTTAAGGCCGGAATTAAAAGATCCAACGACTTACATGCGAAGCCACAGTCAGATTCAAAGCCACACCTCCAGCCTTTAAACTCATAAGAAATATCCTACAATCCGGGTCATCAGTAAAATTCTTGATTGCCTTATCCCTTTCACTAAGTGTCATGCTACCCACCAGCTGGACACATTTGATGCCACACTGCACAGAAATATACAATTTAGTACAAGGAAGTGTAAGAAAGAAACTAATGCTTTGCATTCCATTTAGATGACTTTTTTACCTGACAAAGAGAGAAATTGATCAAATCCAGGAAAGATGTGAACTGGCTAAAAACAATTCCTTTAGCTGAGCCATCATCTTCTACCATGTTTCGTATTTCTTCTTTCTGCGATGAAAAGAATTTGAGTTGAAAAAACTGAAATAACATGTGATCTGTTAAATGAAAATTTTACTGAAGTGCAAAGGTCCAGTAAGGTTAGAAATATAATTAAGTGATCCTTATAAAAACCTAATTTTGTACAATACGAAAAGAAAAACGTTGACAAATCATTAAAATATAGTAATATAACCAACATCTCCACCAATTCAACTTAGTAAATTCAAAGCTTGACAAGATTAAATTGCTAAAAAATAGTGTCAACCAAAAACTAATTTGATATTTGCCCAGCAAAAAAGGAAAAGTTGCCCATAAGATTTTGCTTACTCACCAAGGCATCAATCTTTGTGCTTGTCTTGAAATTAGACAAATTAATCCGATTCAGTATACTTGAACTTCTGAATCCTTTCACCTTACTAGCCTTCTGAGACTTCTCTCCAGAATTTTGAGTACTGAGGTCAACTGTAAGAGGTGTCGAGCAGGTTGGGCATGAAGGATTTCCCAAACTTGAACAATAATCGATGAGGCATGATTTACAAAAAGAATGCTCACATGAAGTGACCTGGCGAGAAGTTTGCAACTTAAATTTTCAATTAAAAAACATTAAACCTTGAAACAGAATTACTAATAAAATTGTATCATTGTCCAGCCACAGATAGCGCAATGCAATATTTTATTTGGTTAACTGATGTTATAATAATATCTACAATTTCCAAAGACAATGCTGCTTTTAAGTCCTTACATTATGTATTGCAGAAAAAACAAGAAGTGTGAAAACATTAGAATACAGTATTCATACCACCACATCTTCAGCTTCAAAATCACACAAACTGCAGTCAGTTTTGGAAGCAGAATTATCATAGGTACCCTCATGAGGCTGACCAGTTAAGGAATATAGAACAAGGTATGGATGGTCAAGTGCCTGCAATAAAATCAGAATAAGGTTCACAACTCTAAAAAATGTCCATATTACTATGTTTTTTTTAAGCCAAAATATCTCGTCCTATCCACTGGCAGTCTCTATAATTGTAACCATTGCAGCAAGCCTCTTGAATCATTCTTACAAAGAATTGCATGTCATGTCTGAATACAATCTTATCCACTCGCAATCATATTAAAAAATCATACACCTAACCAATGAAATAATAAATTTACCTGACGCAACCTAGTTAGGAGGTCAAAGATGTGTGCATAATTGTTCATCAAAGTGCCAGCCTCCACATACCTAAAAAAATACAAAATGACCAAGTAATGATAGTGCAGTTGTAGGTGATTCAGAAGGAAGGACAAATGCAAACAAGTTATCGATTAGATTGAGAAGAGATACTCACGAATCAAACTGAGTACGACTTTGAGTAAACAATGCTTCATAAAACTCGTGTTCCTGCTCATCCATTGAGTCTCGCCTCAGAGTAACCTGCAAAGTAATTTATTTCTAAGACTTTGCCTGATAATTTTAACAATACCCAAGTGGTAATTTTAAAATACAGACTATCATCATATCCGTACAATTTTAGGTGGAAGTGCAATATCAGCAGCGCGCCCTTTCTTTGTTCGCCTCAATACAATACTTTTCAGAACCTTCTCTCGCAACAATGTCATGGCCCTTTGACCACCCGTTCGATTGGACTCAGTTTGTATAGGCCTTGCAATATACTGAAAAGAGAAGGATCATTAGAGAAACTTAATTTAAGCAAAATAAAATATTTGAAATACCACAAAGACCTGCAAATGTAGGAAAATCTTCATACACTCTGCCAATAACTTTTTGTGCATAGATCAAGATCCAACACTTGCATAGTAATAGAGATTAGAGAAACATAATGTTTTTCAGTCTTCCAAAGAAGATGGTAAGAAACTAATTGCATGTGCCTTTTGCAGTACTTTTGAGTATTGACAAGTACATTGCAGCTACAAGAAAAGATGATGGCCTGTTCTCTAGATGAAATGTCAACTCCTTTGCTATGCAAGGTATGGTAGTAGTTTTTATCTTACAGGTATCAACATGTATTTTCGTTAACGTAACTTCATATAAAAATGTACCTTATTCCACCAGCAGAAGTGCCGAACACTAGAGTGGTTACACTCCGTACAAACTTTGGAAGAACTGTCAGAAATGAAAGCAATGCTATTCAAGAACTTGTAACAACTGCTGTATTAGTATATAAGGCTTAACTGAACCAAAAAGCTTCAATTTTTCAGAAAATAACTACTCACCTGAAGTCTTGCAATCTACAGTCGCAATCCTTGCAAAGATAGTACGAGTAAGGGAAAACTTCCAGAAATCGAATCTGGTGAACAAAAAGCATTGTTAAACTTTTAATTTTATACAAATTCATCCTTACAGAAACATCAAATATAAGAAATTCTTCAAATAAATTACCAAAGAGTACAGCTCTCCAACTCTGTTTTGTAAAGGGGTGCCGCTCAGGGCCCATCTGTACTCGGCCTTTAGAGCAAATACTGCTCTGGCAGTGTTGCATCTTCTATCCTTAATGAAATGTGCCTGCATAGGAATTCAAAACAAATTGAATCATAGCTAACACATGAAATTGTTGTGTTCATAAAACAACACCAGTGACTGCACTAACTAAATCTAACAAAAATGTCATTTGAATTTTCTATATAAAAGATTATATTGCAGATTAAAGTGATCAAATAACATTAAATTGTCTCTATAGTATCAACCATTACTAGAGTTAATCATAACATAGTTAAGTAGAAATTTGAGAGATAATGTGCAGGTACTACTTAGTGCTATATATATTATTATTCTAGAACCACTGTTTCTTAACAACGGTGAGCAGTAAAAAAAAAGTACTACCTCGTCAAGTATAATCCGTTCCCATTTCACAGAGTGAAGCAGTGATTTACCACGTGGAGTTGACGACTCAGCGAAATCATCCATAAAATCATCACTCTTTGCCTTTTTCTTAGTACCCTCCTCCACATTCTTTTTACCTTTAATTTCATTTTCATCACTTTCAGATTCCATTTCAGGACCTGATTTCAGTTTCTCAGCATCTTTTAAGACCCATTTCTTTTTCTTTGTCACCTGTCTTGCCTGTTTCTCAGTTTTCATGGCGTCAGGCCCACAAAAATAGCTGTTACAATATTAAAAATCATATCAATTATTTCATTCAGTAACAACACCAAGTATCATGAATGATTGTTACATTAAACTCTAAGCAAATACCTCTGGTGCGTATAAAGCTTGTTTTTGTCGACAAAACCCCGTCCACAATAGCAGCATTTCACTTTGGGTGGCAGCATGTGCTTCCTATAATCCGACTCGATCGTCGAATAGGTAGTGAGCACAAAATCATACTGCCCAAAATCAACCTCGCCCTTAGCCCTCTTCGCTCCGTGATAAACCAAAACCCTAACTTTCCCCTTCGCTGTGTGTCTCTCAATCTCACCGGCCCACTGGATAACCGCCACCACAGGACATATTACAAGGGTAGACCTGTTAGTACCAGAAGAAGTGCTAGTACTAGTACCAGCATCTGATTTTGCATAAATATCCCGGGCAGTCAGAACCAGAGAGATCGCCTGGATGGTTTTCCCCATCCCCATCTCATCAGCCAATATACCACCCCTCGTCTCAGAACCCTCTCTATCCAAGGCCCAGCTGAGCCACTCCTTCTGAAACCTCAACAGAGGCAGCAAAATGTCAGCTGACGGCTCAGTAGTCTTCGGAACGTCAATCACACGGTCAGTTGTTTCCCCTTCAAACTCATCCAACCACCTCTCGTTATCCTCAAACCAGCTCTCCCATTGCAAGTTGGGCTTCTCATCATCAAACTTCAGTTTCTTACTTGCAGTACAGATTTTTGTTTTCGGAGGCCGTCTTTTGTTCATGAATTTGTTCCGGAATTCAGTCGTAAAGTTATAATAAACCTGTCCAGAATCATCATCAGAATCAGACTCTGAACCAGAATCCAGAGTGAAGGATGGATACTGTGAAGAGGAAGGCCCGGCTTGATTCAAACCAGGCACCGAACGCCGCTTCATTACAGGCACACTCCGAACCTTACCTCCCCTTCTCCCACCAAACCCTGATCCTCTCCGTTTACTCACCAGCTGCTTCCGCTTCCCGGGTCCAGACCTGTCAGTATCGTAAGAATCAGAATCCGACAAGGACGATAAAGAACCAGTCGCAAAGTCGGTGTCGGAGCTGGAATCGGAAGATACCGCATAGGCAGAAACAGA